>CM021106.1:462125171-462330489 GCA_007115665.2 Sequoiadendron giganteum
ATAGATAGAGGGTAGAGGGTTTAAGGGTTAAGGATAGAGGGGAGAGAGATCGAAGTGAGTGAGTGAGTGAGAGAGAGACTTGAGAGAGAGAGAGGGAGTGGGAGAGAGATAGAGGGTAGAGGGTTTAAGGGTTAAGGGTAGAGGGTAGAGGGTTAAGGGTAGATGGGAGAGAGATATAAGGAGTGAATGAGTGAGAAAGAGACTTGAGAGAGGGATAGGAGGTAGGAGAGAGAGACTTGAAGTGAGAGAGAGAGAGGGTAGAGGGTAGAGGGGATAGAGATAGGAGTGAGTGAGTGTGAGAGAGGGAGACTTGAGAGAGGGAGAGGGGGTAAGAGGGAGAGACTTGAGAGAGAGAGGGAGGGAGGTAGAGGGTAGAGGGTAGAGGGTAGAGGGTAGAGAGAAAGAGAGAAAATAAACATAAAAAATCAACTTTCTCAAAGAGAGAAAATAAACATAAAAAATCAACTTTCTCATAATGCGAGCATGTTTTGAAGTAGTAGAGATATGGTCATTATTTTACCAAGACATAACATGCTCGTGTTATAACGCGAGTGCATTATAACACTATCACATTTTGTATTTCTCTAAAAATGTTAAAAACACAATATACCCGTGATCTCAAGGCCCACATTTTGCATATTCTCCTGGTTCTACGTGTGTTTCAAAAAAAAAAAAGAGCTTTTTGATGATTTTGTGAAGTGTGCATGCAATTTTTTCACATTCCACCACCTTTTTCATGATCTTTCCACCACCTTTGCATGAAATAGTAGAGTTTTCATGTTGAAAGGCATATAATATCAATTCTAGTCTGAATTCCATTGAAGAGTGATATACAATTGAACTTTGGAGGGGAACAAGCTTTTGAAAAAGTCAAATTGTTGAGGAGTTTGAGGAAAGAAGAAGCACATGCTACATAATTGGGTAGAACTCCTCCATTTGAAACTTTGGTTTTTTAGATATGTGAATTCTTTACACAATTTATTTTATTTTATTTTGTCTTGCTTTGATTTTTTCATTTTGCATATTCCATGTTGATTATTGTTTGTTTTTCATTATAACCTTAGCTTGTTAATGCACATTTTAAATTACATAATTCTTTACACTTTCCAATTACATTTGTAAACCACATCTCTTTGAGGAATTTTGCTAAACAATTGACTTACCTTGTGTATGCTTCCACATTTTTTATACACTATAAGAGAGGGGGACCAACCACACCAAGGCTCCAGGTCACGAAGAGCCGAGAGCAGAGGACTGCCCTAACTTACCTCACTCTAAAAGATGTCTTGGGATAAAGATTGAGAATGATGAGCACTATAGCATACTTCTACCACTCTAGAGACCCTAAAATTAGGTTTGAGATAGACAAGCTAGTTTTTGGAGTTGGTACTGTGTCTCAGACAACTCTCTGTCCAAGGATGACAACGTGGTTCTGGGAAGACAGTGCGGTGTGCTGGCATCTCTCAGTCACACTAGTGTCTGAATGATCAGAAAATAATAAACACAGTACAAAATACCTAAAAACTAACTAACAACCTAGCAAGTTGGTTTCAATGGTAAAAGCAAAATGATAAAGTATAAGAAATGGATACTAAAATGATAAAGCAAAAAAATTAAATCTAGGGTGATGAAGATGATCTCACAGAAGCGCCAGTTTTCCAACTAGCTCCAAACGCACTTCACCTACACACAAGAAAGAGGGGAAATTTTTTGGGGCTGTATAGGGGCCTACCTCAGTTAGACCCCCTTTCTGGTGTTTCCACCTCCATGAACAACTAGAAAGTAATGAAGTAGAATATGTGATAAAGGAAAGAAAGAAATAAGCATTACAAAACAGTGTTATGCTACTCAATCAAATAAAAAGGAGAGGAGTGAAACGTTACCACCTCCACCCAAAAGCTCACTAGCCAATGGAGGAGTTATAGACTTGGAAAAGTCACCATAGCCATGATTGTGATGAAGGATGGTCTCACAAGACTCAAAGCCCATCTTTCAGTGGCTTGTTTCACACTTACAATGTGGAGTTGATGGAGTGTTGTTGTTGCTTCAATGGAGTGCTGAAAGTGCTTCTTGAGAGTGAATGAGATGCGAGAAAGTGGGATTGAATTGCCAAGAGATGAAATGAAGTGAGAATGAATGAATTTGAAGGAGAATGAGGAAGAATCTATCATTTTTTGGGTTGATTGGTTGAAGAGGGATGCTAAAATTTGACCCCAATCGGGTGTGTAACGACTCTACCCACTTTAGACACAAGAATACATTAGGGATGGTAGTGCATCACATAGACGTTTGCATGTCGTGTGTGCATCCCTGACAAATATTCTCTCACTGACACAAAGGAAAAATGCCAAGTGGATGGAAGGAAGTTGGGTGATGTGGAAGTTTTCCTTTAGATTTGATTTCCTAAGGTGAGGGTTGTGAAGGGGTAATTTGTGCAAGGGTGCAAATTTGCTCCTATACATTTTTCCCCCACTTTAGCGAGCACAAATACTGATGAGTTCTTCGGTAAAGTAGATCAAAGAGATAGAAGGTTAGAAATTTATACTTGAACTATTGAGGAAGTAGACCATAGTCTAGCAAGCTCAAAATCACAAGAGAGGCAAAGGAATCCACAGGTACTCTCCTTGAGGAGCTTTGAACAAAAGACTCCATAGCCTCGTAGAACTATGAAGCTACACAAAGTACATTGGAGGCCCTCTGACCAATGATGGACAAATCGCATAGGATGAGAGTGTCGCATAGGCTCGCAAACCTACAAGGAGGCAACCCCCAATATCTCTCACATGAAGGAAGCATTGTGAAGCAAGCACCTTATAGGCCTGCAAACCTGCAAGGAGGCATCCCCCAAGATCTCTCACATGAAGGAAGCCTAATGAAACAATCACCTTACACGGCCGCAGACTTGCAAGAAGGTGACCCCAAAGATCTCTCACATGGAGGAAGCCCAGAGATATAAGCACTTTACAGGCCCGTACAGGCCCGTAGACCTGCAAGGAGGCATCCCCCAAGATCTCTCACATGGAGGAAACCTAGAAATGTAAGGGGACTTCGCAGAGTTGGAAAGCGGATTTATAGGCATACTTGCGAAGCAACATGTCTATCCATAGAAAAGAACATTTAAGGAAACACAAAGCAACCGAGCATGCCATCAAGTAGAAAGTCACACAAATCATCGACAAATTGGAAGGTTTTCAAAGGGGTCCCTCGAGAACCTGACATGAAGAGGGGTCCACTCAAGGGATGTGGTATTTGAAAGTGCAAAAGAGATTGATTCATCATCAAGGAATCCTTTCGAAAGATGTTCACTTCATCAAGGAATTCAAAAGGAAGAAAAATTCCCCCTTGCTAGGGGAAGGTCAATGTTGCTCCCACCTTGGAGGGAAGTCTTCAAGTTCTTTCTTTACAAACCCATGATGAAGGAAGCACATTCCGTTAGGGGTCCAAGTCGAGAATGCAATTTTCTTGAAAAAGTTTAGAAAGGTTTTCGAGAAAAGATTTGTCAGCAAGGAATGCATTTTTTTAAAATCAGAGATGTCATACATAAGAGGGAAAACTCAAGCAAAGAAGAGAGAAAGATAAGAAAAGAGAGAAAGAGAAATAATCACAAAAAAAGGACACTTGGGGATCTGGTTTCATGGGGTCAAATCTTCTCATGCATTATAAATAATAGGTAACTGTGGTGCAAGGTGAAAGATCATCAATCTCCACTAGATAGAGAAGAATGCACATAAGAGAAAGTAAAAATAAAGAATTGGGTCAACATGGAAGGGAAGCCTAAATGCCCCCAACACTTTGCATCATCCCCAATTTTTCGAAGATCAAACACAAACATGGAGGAATGATGATACAAATAGAAGAGGTTTATGAAAATAAATCACTCATGTATCCAAGCACCAACAAGAGTGACAAGGGTCATCCAGGAACACATAGCACAAATACAAGGGAACACATTACACACACACTTCTAATCTACAGATAAAGAAGAAGCCTCCCCTTAATACTCATCGACTAGGAGGTCGTCCACTTCCCAATCTAGATCATTATTAGGGGAAGGAAGATGAGGTTGTAGTGGTGGAATGTTAAGGAGAGGAGCTTTTGATCCTCCTACAACAAGGGCTAAGGAAGAAGCCCCTGCAAGGTCTTCCTCTCAGCTCTTGTGGAGCTATGGTTAGCGATTTCGCAAAGATTGCCGACAAGGCCAGAACTTTGTCCAAAGAGTTGAACATGCACTTTATAGGACTGCCATGTCATATCTTAATAGATGGAGAGGGTGGCACCTGAGATTCACCACTTGGCTCATCGAGTGACTTGGGAGCAATGAAAAATTGAGGAGAAGTCGAAGTTGGCTTTGTCACTAGGACAAAGCAATTTAGTGCAGGACCACCTTTTGGAGAAGGTGGGCTCCTCTTACACCCTCCATTGTTGGAAGGGCCAACCTCCACCTTTTGCTTCATCAGGGAGTGTGAAATTCACACAAATGAGGCAAGAGGCATAAAAGAGGAGGAGGATAAAACCACAACATACATCATTGAGGTATTCAACATATCCACGGGTTCAGGAAATGGCGGGATGTCCAAAAGGGACATCAAAAAGGGCGGCTCAGTCGAGGGGGCGATAAATACCTGCACCTTTTTGGGGTCAAACACATTCACACTCACAATAGGAGTTGAAAGCAAGACTAAACTCGATTGAGAAGAGGCAAAAGGGAGGAGAGAGGAGGACACAGTGGGAGACCCTGATATAGGGGTGGTCTTTTCCTCTTACTTCTTCTACAAAGTGGCTTGCTCAGCTGCTAGAGCCTTTCATCGATGCTTGCGCTCATGTGCAAGGCAATTTATATGAATCTTTGAGCTAGAGGTTGAGAGTTGCGAAGGGATGGAAGGTTCCTGCTTAGCCATAGGGGTGTCCACTATAGCCAATTTCGATGGAGGGACAAGCTCCTGAACGAGAGCAGGAAGAGAATATTGGGAAATAATAGGGGGAGTCAGCGCTAGTGCCTCAGTAGTGGGCCTCTTCTCATTTAATGCTTTTGGAGCAGAAGCGATGGGAGGCCGTGGAGGCCAAGACATAGAGGATTTCCTATGGGGACCCTTCCTTCGACCATATCAAATGGGTCTAGGCTCTGTGGGTATAATAGGAAGCTCAAATGCAAGATGCTTGGGCTTTCAACGAGTGAGCACTGCATGGGATTCTTCCATAGGTGTGAAATAGAATTCAAGGGTACCACAACAAGGCAAGAGGAAGCATCAAGCTAGACAATGAAAGAAGAGGGAGAGGGGCCTTGATTGTGCTTCCTCTCTTCTATGTGCCTTGGCAACATTACTGTTGGCAAAGCAAGGATAGACATCTGAGAGGGGGGGTGGGTCAATTGTCACAGATTATTCAAAATTATTAACCTTTACTCAACTTATTCTTAGATCTAATGAAATAACATTAAGCATAAAAAATCACCACATCAGAAACACAAAGACCACTGAGATTTTATACGTGGAAACTTTATTAGGGAAAAAAAACCATGGTGGATGTTAGTCCACAATACTATACCTTGTTAAAAGTATAGAGATGAATAATAGGACTGCACATGCATTCAGACACACTACCTAGAGCTCATTGCTCAAAAAAGACACACTATCTTACAAAGACATTCAAATTAAAACCATCTAAAGGATTTGAACTGAGATCTAATCTCTATTCACACATAACACTCACATACTTCGCATTATACACACTTCACAAACTTGAAAATGAAGAAGAAATCGCTCTTATAGATCCGCTACATGGAATTACATCAACAACATTATCAACCAAAAATGAAATGATAAATGATTACAAACTACCGACCCAATGAACAAATCTCAATGCGCACCAACTGAATTCGGTCACAACATAATGAAGACCTAAAACAACATCCTCGAACGTGCCAAACATTCAAAAATTAATCCACAAGGATCTACAACACGCTACAACCATCATGTCGGCCAAGAACATGAAAACCTAAACATGCAAAGGAAAAAATATCCAATCACGAGGACACCAATCAACACGAATGTGCAACAAAGATAGAGTAATACCTAGAAAAATCAACGAAAATAACAAGAGCATACACAACAACTCAAATTACTAGAGTCACACTCTCTTCTTCCAAAAACACCAGCTACACTAACAGAATAATTGTAGGAACACAGAGACTCACAACTTGTTCAAATCTTGATGCGCACCTCAGATACTTCTAGAGGATAAACTAGATAGGCTCACCAACAAACCCTTTAAACCACAAATTATGAATGCCAACATATTGAACTTTTCATCACACTGAACTTCATAGCTTCATAGACAACCTCCAACATATTTATTATAATTTTCTCAATATCCTCGACATATACAACCTTCAAGACACCAATGCTAATAGTGTTGACATCAATGACAACCACATATCAACAACACAACCACAACATCCAACAATCTCCCACTTTGGCATTGATTGCAACACATGATGTGAAAAATACCATCAACACAACTAAATTTTCTCCAACAGGCCCCCCCTTAGATATTGTATTGTACTTCTCCCTTTTTCTTTTTTGCTCTTCCACTATTACTCTTCTCCTCCTTTGACATCAATGGAAAAGGTACACATGCTCTGAACCACATATTTGAATCGTCTGACTACTCCCCCTGAGTAGAAGCCACCATAACATCAATCTGAAACAAGATATGACTGTAAATGCACAGACTGATGCAAAGACTATGCATCTTAGTTCTGATTATGAGGGGAAATCACTCCTAACTTCCCTCTGAGATACTCAAAAGTATCCTTAGGCAACAAATTAGTAAATATGTCTATAATTTGTTCCTTAGTAGGCACATACTCCAGTCTGACGTCTTTGTCACTCACCTTGTCTGTCAAAAAGTGGTATTTGATAGATATATGTTTTGTCTTTGAATGCAACACCGGATTCTTGGAAATGTTTATCATACTTGAATTATCTTAGAGTATAGCAATAGGCTCATCATACTCAATTCTAATATCTCTTAGCATTTTCTTCATCCATATTACTTGAGTACAGTTGTCTGCAACAACAATATATTCTACCTCGATAGTAGATAAGGAAATTAAATTATGATTTTTACTTAACCAAGACACCAACTTCTTCCCCAAGACGAAGGCACCACCACTAGTAATTTTCCTATCATCCACATCACCTGCCCAATCTGCATCAGTAAAGGTGCTCAAAGTAAGATCATCTTCTTTAGGATACCAAAGACCAAAATCAATTGTCCCTTTCAAGTATCTGAAAATTCTCTTTACAATAGTCACATGGGATTCCTTTGGACCAACTTGATATCTAGAAACAATGCATACAACATTCATGATTTTAGGTCTGGTCTGAGTCAAATAAATTAATCCACCGATCATTGACCTATATCTTGTTTGATTTGCTTTAGGAGAATCATCATTCTGTGTTAACTTGCATTTGGTTACCATGGGTGTACTAACAGGATTTGAGTCTTCCATTCCAAACTTTTTCAGTAACTCTCTTAAATATTTGGATTGAGATATAAAGATTTCATTATCTAATTGAGTAATTTGTAATCCCAAAAAGAATTTCAGCTCTCACATCATAGACATTTCAAATTCACTTTTCATTTCATCAACAAACTTCATACATAAGTCATCATTACCTTCAAAAATGATGTCATCAACAAAACTTCAATAATCAACTCTTTATCATGATCCATCTTAAAATACAGATTACTGTCAACAATACCTTTATTGAATCCAAGCTTCAACAAGTATTTATCCAGTCTAACATACTAGGCTTTAGGGGCTTGCTTGAGTCCATACAGTGCTTTCTTCAATCGACAAACAATATCTTCCTTTTCAGTCAGTTAAAATCTATTTGGTTGCTCAAAATATACTTCTTCTTCTAGCTCACCATTTAGAAATGTTGACTTCACATCCATTTGATAGAATTTATAATTCTTAAAAGCAGCATAGGCAAGAAACAATCTTAAAGCTTCAATTCTAGCAATAGTGGCAAAGGTTTCTTCAAAATCAATACCTTCCATATGTGAGTACCCTTTACATACCAGTCTTGCTTTATTCTTGACCACTTCACCTTGTTCGTTCAACTTATTTAAAAAGACCCATTTGGTTCTAATCATATTTTTATCCTGAGGTCTAGGAACAAGAATCCATGTATCATTTTTCTCTATCTGCATGAGTTCTTCCTTCATTGCTTCTATTCAATGTTCATCTTTACATGCTTCACTAACATTTTTGGGCTCAGTCTCGGAAATCAAACATTTACTCTTCTAGAATTTTTCTTCTATTATGCACACCTTTATTCTTATCTCCTATAATATGATCTTTAGAATGATTTAGCTTTACATACCTCAAAAATTTAGGATTCTCTTGAAATTTTGGTTCTTTTGTTCTCTCTTCTGCACTTCCACTAGCCTCTCCTTCTTGATTCTCTTGATTCACCAGAATAATTTGGACTTGATTATGTGTCTGAGCATTCTTTCCTTTATTAGTACCATCATGTTGGTCATCTAAATCATATCCATAGTATCTAGATGATCTAGTAGTGTCTTCATCAACTTTGACATTCGCACTTTCAACCATTTTCCTCAATCTTATATTATAGCACCGGTAGGCCTTGCTTTTAGTAGAATAACCCAGATTCCTTCATCACTCCTAGCATCAAACTTCCCTATATTTTCATCTCTCTTGATATAACATCTACTTCCAAAGATTTTGAAATACTTAATAGTAGGCTTATAACCAAACCATAGCTCAAAAGGAGTCTTACCAGAATTACCATTGACATTTACCTGGTTGATAGTATACACAACAATGCTTACAACTTCTCTACAATAGATATGAGGAACATTGCCTTCCAACATCATAGTTCTAGCAGCATCTAGAATTGTTTTGTTCTTTCTCTCTACAACTTCGTTATGTTGAGGAGTCCGGGGAGCAGATAACTGTCTTTTGATTCCATGCTCTTCACAGAAAGAATTGAACTCCCAGGAAGTGAAATCATCACCTTTGTCTAACCTTAAGCATTTAATCTTCAAACCCGTCTCATTCTTAGTCATAGCTTTGAAACTTTTGAACTTCTTTAATGCTTCATGTTTTTCTCTCAAGAAAGCAACCCATATCATCCTAGAGTAATCATAAATAAGCAACATAAAGTACCTTTCTCCTTATAGACTTATGATTCTAGAGGGACCACACAAATCAATATGCACCAACTCCAAAACTCCATTAGAATGATGTTGTTTGCTCTAAAAAGAAACTCTAGTCTGCTTTCCCATTCGACATTCATTGCAGATGGTTTTAGTAGACTTCACTAGCTTAGGAATATCTCTAACTGCTTGAGTGGAGCTTACTTTGACAATGTTATCAAAATTCACATGAAACGAACTCCTATGCCATAACCAACTCTCATCAACTTGAGCAAGTTAAAAAATTTCACTAGAAGTACTCAGGTGGAAAATATTACCTCTTGTCTTTTTACCTGAAGCAATTACGTTTCCAGAACTTCCTAGTATCCTGCACTTTCCATCTTTGAATTGAAGATTGTATCCCTTGTCGACCATTTGTCCAACACTAAATAGATTATGCTTCAAGCCTTCTACATAAAGGACATCATTAGTATTATGTTACCACCAAGAGAAATAGTTCCTCTGCCACAAATCACACCAACATTATTGTCTCCAAATCTTGCAACACCACCATCATATTTCTCCAAGCTTATAAACTAGCTTTTGTCACCAGTCATATGATGTGAGCATTCACTGTCAATCACCCACTCATCCTTTTCTTCAATTATGGCTGCAAGAGCTTTCTCAATAGTCTTATCATTAGCAAATTCAATGGACACCAAACCATTTTCCTTGATAGCAACGAATACCCATCCATCCTCATTTCCATTTTCTTTATCATATTCTTTATCAATAACACCTTCTTCAACATAATAACATTTCTTTTGAAATCTAGGCTTGTCTGGTTTGAACCTAGGAACTCTTTCAGGACATCTTGATGCAAAATGACCTATCTTGTTGCAAGAGAAACATTTAATAGGCAACTTTCCTTTGTACTTACCTTTTCCTCTGGCTTCTCTTTTCACAATCAGTGCTTCCATCTCTTCTACCTCTCCTTCTTCATCTTCAATCTGTTTCATCTCATCTTCATAATTGAATGTATTTCTAGAACTTTCTCCTAGATTATATCTCTATTTGTTTCTTCTGGATATAGTAGCTTTAAATGAAGATTCTTTCAGGGATAGAATCACCAAATTCACTCAACTCAAAAGCAGTAAGCTTACCAATCAACATATCTCTTGTCACATGTGTTACTGTCTTGAGCTCTTCAATAGCATGAGATTTCATTTTGTAAGAAGTAGGCAATGATCTGAGCACTTTAGCTACAATCTCTTCTTCAACCAAGATTCCACCGACACATCTAATACCCATCTCTAGTTCATTTACTTTTTGTATGAAACAAATAATTTTTTCATCTTCACACATTTTCAAGTTTTCCCACTTGCCTTTCAGACTTGGTAGCTTAGAAACTTTCACTTGTATATCTCCTTCATACAATGTTTCCAACTTCTTCCAATTCTCATGTGTTGTTTTCAGATCCATCACATTTTTCATCTCTGTATCTATCAGAGCACTCAACAATGCTTCTATAGCCCTGATATTTGTTTCAGCTTCTTTGATCTCATAGGAGTAGAGGGACCATTCTGAGGAATAACATATCTATTCTTTGTAATCTTCCAGAAGGGTTTACCAATGCACTTCAAATGACACTCCATTCTAGCCTTCCACAGACAGTAGTTTGTTCCATCAAACCCAGGACTATCCTTCTTGTATGATGCCATCTCAGATCACCTCAAGCTATTAAACTTATTTAGAGAAACCTGCTATGATACCAATTATTGGAAAACAAGGATAGACAACTAAGAGGGGGTGAATTAGTTGTTACATATTATTCAAACTTATTAACCTTTACTCAACTTATTCTTAGATCTGATGAAATAACATTAAGTGTAAACAATCACCAAATCAGAAACACAAAGAACACCAAGATTTTATACGTGGAAACCTTGTTAGGGAAAAAAAACCACGGTGGATGTCAGTCCACAATATTATACCCTGTTAAAAGTATAGAGATGAATAATGGGAATGCACATGCATTCAAGAACACTACCTAGAGCTCACTGCTCAAAGAAGACACACTGTCTTATAGAGACATTCAAATTAAAACCATCTAAAGGATTTGAACTAAGAAATTAGCTTCTGCAAAATCCTGATTATAGTTCTGATTAAGCACATAAACACTTCGCTTAGAATTCTTCACACTTTGCTTTGCAATCGAATGATCTTATCTCTATTCACACATAGCACTCACACACTTCACATTACACACACTTCACACACTTGAAAATGAAGAAGCAATCACTCTTTTATATCCACTACATGGAATTATATCAACAACCTTGTCAACTAAAAGTGAAATGATAAATGAATACAAACTGCCGGCCCAATGAACAAATCTTAATGGAAATCAACTAAAGTCGGTCATGACATAATGAATGCCTAAAACAACATCCTCAAATGTTCCAAACATTCAAAAATTAATCCACAAGGATCCACAACATGCTACAACCATCATGTCGACCAAGAACATGAAAACCCGAACATGCAAAGGAAAAAATATTTGATCATGAGCACACCGATCAACGTGGATATGCAACAAAGATAGAGTACAATATAGAAACAAAAACAAACATCATAGGAGCATACACAACAACTCAAATTACCAGAGTTGCGTTCTCTTCTTCCATAAACACCAGCTACAGTAACAAAATAACTATAGGAGCACAAAGACTCACAACTTTCTCAAATCTTGATATGCACCTTAGATACTTCCGAAGGATAAACTAGATAGGCTCAACAACAAACCCTTTAAAGCACAACTTATGAATGCCAACATACTAAAATTTTCATCACACTAAACTTCACAGCTTCATAGACAACTTCCAACATATTTATTATAATTTTCTCAATATCCTTGACATATATAGCCTTCAAGAAAACAATGCTAATAGTGTTGACATCAATGAAAACCACATATCAACAACACAACCACAACATCCAAAAATTAGTATAAGATTTTAAGCAGGCCCTATGCGAGACATCATAAGGAGATGGGGGATACCTCACCTTACATGTTAAGCGCCCTTTCTTGTACTTTTAATATGTTTGGTACAAGAGGTCCTTCCTAGGCAAGAGAGGACAAATAGGTGCAGGCAAAAAGTGATCTAAGGAATAGCTATCACGTGTGTCTGGTGGTTTATAACCAGTGCCATGAATCACATGCACTGAAACCCCCATGAGTAAACTTTAGACATTTATGCACAATCAAGGGAGCTACATTCATAACTACTATCCAAGGGATACCTGGGTTCATTTTGAAGAGTTCAGACCTCGAGATTATGTCAAATAGTAGGTTTACAGACTTAGGTCTAACAAGGACTGATAAAACAATACTACCAAGGGGAGGTATAAAAATTCTGTTATGTGTACAGATGGTGCTCACAGATGCATTGTATCGATCTTTATGCAAGAATTTAATTAACATAATCTCCTTGATTATGATGTTTACTTGGGATGTCAGGTCAACAAGAACACTTGCTACAATGTTTCCATTGATTTATAAAGGGATATAAAGAGGATACAGTTCTCTATTGAAACCCATTGGCAAGTCCTATGAGGTGAAGGTTATACTCGAACCACTACTCGTAGGCTACTCAGAGGGGATAGGTAAATGCATGAAAGAGGCCATCACGTGTACTAAATGTCCTTCTCACAAATCCCCCCAAAGGTTCATAATTGGATAGTGACCCAACTAAGGATTCGTTACACAACACTTACAAAACCTTCCAACTATGCCTACGAGGGGTCATAGGTTGGGTTGTAAGGAAAGGGCCTCACAACACTCACACCTACAACGCTCCTAGAACACAATGCAAGGAGCTTCCAGTATCGCAGTACAAAACCAAAATGGTTCACGTTAGGTTCACCAAAAATGTAAGAGAGGGAGACCAACCACACCAAAGCTCCAAGTCACAAAGAGCCAAGAGTGGAGGGTTTCCCCAACTTACCTCACTCTAAAAGATGTCTTGGGATAAGGATCGAGAATGATGAGCACTATAACATACTTCTACCACTCTATAGACCCTAAACTTAGGTTCAGACTAGGCGAGCTAGTTTTTGGAGTCAGTATTATGTCTCAAAAAGCTCTCTATGTGAGGATGGCAACATAGTTCTAGGATGACAATGCAACGTGTTGGCATCTCTCGGGCGCGCTGGCATCCGTATGGTCAAAAAATAGTAAAAACAGTACAAACTGCCTAAAAACTAACTAACAACCTAGAAAGTTGGTTTCAATGGTAAAAGCAGAATGATAAAGTATAAGAAATGGATACTAAAATGATAAAGCAAATAAATGAAAGCTAGGGTGATGAAGATGATCTCATAGCCAGTTCGCCAGCTAGCTCCAAACACACGTTCACCTACACACAAGAAAGAGGGGAAAATTGTTGGGGTTGTATAAGGGGCTACCTTAGTTAGACCCTCATTTTGGTGTTTCCACCTCCACATACAACCAAAAAGTAACAAAGTAGAATATGTGATAAAGGAAAGAAAGAAATAAGCACTACAAAACAATGTTATGCTACTCAATCAAATCACAAAGGAGAGGAATGAAATATTACCATCTCCACCCAAAAGATCACTAGCCAATGGAGGAATTATGGAACTGGGAAAGTCACCACAGTTGCAAATATGATGAAGGATGGTCTCACAAGACTCCAAGCCCACATTTCAATGGCTTTCTTCACACTTGCAATGTGGATTTGATGGAGTGTTCTTATTGTTGTAATGGAGTGTTGAAAGTGCTACTTGAGAGTGAATGAGATGCTAGAAAGTGGGATTGAATTGCTAAGAGATTAAATGGAGTGAGAATGGATGAATTTGAAGGAGAATGAGGAAGAGTCTACCATTTTCAGGGTTAGTTGGTTGAAGAGGTATGTTACAATTCAGCCCCAATCGGGTGTGTAACGCATCTATCGACTTCAGACACAGGAATCCATCAGGGACGACAACGCGTTGTGTGGACGTCTGTTCGCCACACGTGTGTCCCCGAAAAATATTCTCTTACCTACATAAAGGAAAGATGCCAAGTGGATGGAAGGCAGTTGGGTGAAGTGGAACTTTTCCTTTGGATTTGATTTTCTAAGGTGAGGGTGCGTGAAAGGGGAATTTGTGTAAGGGGTGCAAATTTTCTCCTATACATACACATATATATGACAAAATTTATAAGTAAAATAATACATCATTTCTCAATCCTCTAATATGGATGTGCATACCACTCTCCAAAGATTTAATTTTGGTATAGGCATGGGGGATGTTGGAAAATGTAGTTGAATTTGGTTTTACACCTACAAATTGCATATGCTTGAAAATCTATTTTGTGCATATCCTGCAATCATTCTAGTCCATGAGAACATATCTTATTGAGGTATTTTGTCAAACAGATATAACAAGCAATTGATTTCCTTGTCTATGCTACCAAATTTTCCATACATGTCTACCAAAGCATTTTATCAAACAACATAGACAACGCAATCACCTGTTTGAAGAAATGCCTCAAAGAAATGGGGTCTCATGGTGATGTGCATTTTATCAAACAAATGATTGCATTATCTATGCTACCAAATTTTCCATACATGTCTCCAAAAAATTAGAATATACTCCTCCCACATTGATAGATCTTTGAAACTATTTTTGTTTTCATCTCTATTGACAAAACACTAGCTTGTCAATGTGGTAGGGTTGACAAGGTAGGGGTAGCATGAGAAAATGCCTCATAGAAATGGGGTCTCATAGTGATGTACATCACCGTGAGACCCCATTTCTATGAAGAATTTTCTCACACTGCATCACCATGAGACCTCATTTATATGAGACATTTTCTCACGCTGCCCCTACTTTGTCAACCCTACTAAATTGGCAAGCTAGTGAGCTCACTAGCTTGCCAATGCTACCACAATTTGCATACATGTATACGAAAAACATTATTGTCAAACATTTCACATGCCTTGTATATGATTCCATTTTGAGCCTATCTTGCATTCAAGGCATGCCACATGACCACATTTATTTAAGGCATTCCATCCAAAGAATCATGTGAGCATTGGCAAGCTAGTGAGCTCACTAGCTTGCCAATTCGGCAGGGTTGACAAGGTAGGGGCAACGTGAGAAAATGCCTCATAGAAATGGGGTCTCACAGTGATGTATATCACCATGAAACCCCATTTATATGAGGCATTTTCCCATGTTGCTCCTACCTTATCAACCCTACCGAATTGACATCAAACACTAGCTTGAAAATTCTCACATGATTATTTGGATGGAATGCCTTAAAGAAATGTGGCAATGTGGCATGTCATGATTGCAAGAGAGGCTCAAAATGGAAGCATGGACAAGGCATGTGAATTTTTTGACAATACAAGGTTCCAACGCATCCAAATGGGTAAGTTTATGCTAGGCATGGTTCTCTTTTTCAACCAAACACGTCGAATCACTTTGAGCTATGTTCAATCGGCTCGATCCCTTAAGGGTCCAAAGTGCAAAAGGGCAACAATCTTTGATGGGCTACTTTTCAGAAACCATGATTCTTACAAAAAAATTGTTTGCTCCTACAGGATCGTGTTGGGCCCCTCTACAATAATCTCTCTCAGTTTTTTTTATTTTTTTATTTTTATTTTTATTTTAATCTCGGAGTCGTTTTCTTGTGGTGTCCAGTTTTCACTTGATAGAAAAAGTGTCAAATGCAAGTAGTGTAAAGTTGCAAAGTGGGGAAAATTTTGTTCTGTAACTCATGTGACCAAATAGACTATTCCAACACATCTGGATGGGTACATTTACACTAGGCATGGTCCTCTTTCATAGCCAAACATGCCGAATCACTTCGAGCTACGTTCAACCTGCTCGATCCCTTAAGGGTCCAAAGTGCAAAAGGGAAGCAATCTTTGACATGATACTACTTAGAAACTGTGATGCTTATTAACTCTTTGTCTAATCCTACGAGATCATGTTGGGCCTCTCTACAGTAACCTCTCTCAACTTTTTTTTATCTCAAAGTCATTTTCCCGTGGTGTCTAGTTTTCACTTGATGGAAAAAGTGTCAAATGTAAGCAGTGTAAAGTTGCAAAGTGGTGCAAATTTCGTTATGCACTTCATGTGACCAAGCAAACTATTCCAACATGTCTAGATGGGTAAGTTTACACTAGGAATTTTCATCTTTCACACCCAAACACGTCAAATCACTCCAAGCTATGTTCAACCGACTCGATCCCTTAAGGGTCCAAAGTGCAAAAGGGCAACAATCTTTGATGGGATACTACTTAGAAATGGTGATTCTTATGAAATATCTGTCTAAGCCTATGAGATCATGTTAGCACCCTCTACAATAACCTCTCTTATTTTTTGTTATCTCAAATTCATTTTTCTGTAGTGTCCAGTTTTCACTTGATGGAAAAAGTGTCAAATGCAAGCAATGTAAAGTTACGAAGTGGTGTGAATTTTATTCTGCAACTCGTGTGACCAAATAGACTATTCCAATGCATTTGATTGAGTACATTTACACTAGGAATGATCCTCTTTTGCACCCAAACACGTCAAATCACTTTGAGCTACATTCAACTGGCTTGATCCCTTAAGGGTCCAAAGTGCAAAAGGGTAGCAATATTTGACGGGCTACTACTCAAAAACCATGATGCTTATGAACTCTCCATCTGAGCCTATGGGATCACCTTGGGCCCTTCTACAATAACCTCTCAATTTTTGTTATCTCAGAGTCATTTTCTCGTGGTGTCCAGTATTCACTTGATGGAAAAAGTGTCAAATGCAAGAAATGTAAAGTTGAAAAGTGGTGCAATGTTCATTCTGCAACTCGTGTGACCAAACAGACTATTCCAATGCATCTGGATGGGTTCATTTTATTGTAGGAATGGTCCTCTTTTTCATCCAAACACATTGAATCACTCCAAGTTGCATTTAACTGACTCAATCCCTTAAGGGTCCAAAGTGCAAAAGGGAAGCAATCTTTGACAGGATACTACTCGAAAACCATGATGCTTATAACTCTTTGTCTAAGCCTACGAGATCATGTTGGGCCCCTCTACTATAACCTCTCTCAGTTTTTTTTAACTTAGAGTTGTTTTCTCGTGGTGTCCAGTTTTCACTTGATGGAAAAAATGTCAAATACAAGCAATGTAAAGTTGCAAAGTGGTGCAAGTTTCATTTTGAAACTCGTGTGACCAAAAGGACTGTTCCAACATGTCAGAATGGGTATGTTTATGCTATGAATGGTCCTCTTTCACACCCAAACATGCCAAATCACTTTGAGCTATGTTCAAATGACTTGATCTCGTAAGGGTCCAAAGTGCAAAATGGATGCAATATTTGATGGGCTATTACTCAGAAATCATGATGCTTACGAACTCTCCATCTAAGCCTATGGGATGGCATTGGGATCCTCTATAATAACCTCTCAGTTTTTGTTATCTCAAAGTTTTTTTCCCGTGATGTCCAATTTTCACTTGATGGAAAAAGTGTCAAATGCAAGCAGTGTAAAGTTGTAAAGTGGTGCAAATTTCGTTCTACAACTCGTGTGACCAAATGAACTATTCTAACATGTCTCGATAGGTATGTTTACACTAGGCATGGTCATATTTTGCACCCGAACATGTCAAATCACTCCAATCTATGTTCAATCGGCTCGATCCCTTATGATGGCATGTAAAACAATTGAAAAAAGAAACATTCACACGACATTTGAGAAGTCTGAGTTTTCCACACCAAAAGAATATGATCATCCTCAAGTCTAGCAAGTGAAAGATGTTTTTTAGTTATCCTCCTCGCCCTTACAACAATATACAACCAATTGTAAATGTGTACAATGGTGGAACTTGGAAACATTTTATTTTTCCTCAATTAACAACTTAGGTTGTGAAGCATTTTGTCATTTTCATTTGAAATGATTTGCTATGCTTGAAATTTGGAGTCTAAGAGAAAAAATTGATGCTCTCAGGTACATTTATTATTTGGTGTGATAAATAAAATTTTCACCCAAGTCCATTTCTTATTTGTATTATAAATTATAAAGTTTTCTCCCAAGTCCATTTTCTATACAGGAAATAATATTGCAAATAGTTGACATATACATCTTTCAACATGTTTATATGGCGATGGATCAAGAACATAACAATTCATTATGTATTGTGAGGATTATGCTGTGAAAATGTTTAAAGACTATTCAAGATAAATGTTTGTATGATAATGTGTCAAGAAGTTAACTACTCAAATACACATAAGCCTTGAAGTATACACACGAATATATAGTATACACAAATTAATACAAAGTATATGCATGAATACAAGGTATAGCATGAAAACACGTAAGTCACAAAGTATACATGTAATTTGTAAAGTATACACTTGAATACACGTAACTCATATCTATTGAACTGTGGATTTATAATGCAAATATAGACACCATCGATAAAAAAAAATTGTATTAACCAAATAGCCATGTAGGCATACATCAATATATGTCTATATAAGTATAATATATATATATATATATATATATATATATATATATAGAATAGCAATATAGGCTTATGAGAATGCCATATAGGCATACAATGTCAAATATATTCAATACAAAATATGTACAAAAATGCCATATAGGCATACAACAAAGGGTTGTGTAATCAAAAGTCATTGCTCTCCATGCCTTGGAAACAAATTCTTTCCCTTTGCTTGTTGACTGGATGGTGACAAATCTATCACTCATTTTTTCTAAGGTTGAGGAGTTCTCCTACTACTCCTCCTAGGGTTTAGTTCCTAGTCAAGTTGTATCTTTTACAATAACAAGTAAAGACATTAATATATAGAAATTACATTATAAAAAATGATATATTTAACAAAATAATCACTTATCGCCACTAGACGATCACTCTCCTTGAGGGAAAGGTTTGTGTGCTCATGTTGAGGTGTATTGAATCCCTGTAGAAACCATCCAAAGAGAAATTAAACTACAAATCAATAATGGTTTGATTTTTCACTAGATAACAGCTATAACAATGAATGTAAATTGAAATTTAGTAATCTACCTCATACCTCTGCGAGGGGAATTGAGGAGTCTATAGTAGATGAAACACCAAGCTCCATTTACCTATGAATATTTAGAGGTGTATCGACTTCCAACATCTGAAAATAAAATAAAAAAATTATTCAATCATGAAAACTACAAAAGTGATGCATGCCATGGCTTATAATGTATGAGATAATGAACAAAATTTTGATTACTTATTAAACTACATATTTTTTACTATCATGCTTACAATTTTCCCTATCCATAGCTTGTTTGAGAGCACCTATTTTTAGGCTTTTATCCATAGCAGCAAGGCGGTGAATCGTTTGATAAAATGCTTTGGTAGACATGTACGATAATTGTGGTAGCATAGAGAAGGCAGTGAACTATTTGAAAAAATGCCTCAAAGAAATGGGGTCTCATGGTGATGGGATGTCGTTACAAAAAAATGTGTCATGGCATTCCATCACCATGAGATCACATTTGTTCAAGGCATTTTTTTAAACTACCCACTACCTTGACTATGATATAGATTACTATTACGCTTTGATAGATTTTTCTAGGCATCCATAGTTTTTTGGTAAACACCTATTTTAGGATTTTATCCATAGCAGTAAGGAAGTGAGTAGTTTGATAAAATGCTTTGGTAGACATGTATGCAAAATGTGGTAGCATAGAAAAGGTGGTGAGCTATTTGAAAAAATGGCTCAAAGAAACGTGGTCTCATGGTGATGGAATGACATTCCATCACCACGAGACCACATTTCTTTAAGGAATTTTTTCAAACTACTCACTGCCTTGTCTATGCTATTGCTTACTATTATGCTTTGATAGTTTTTTTCCAAGCATCCATAGTTTGTTGGAAAACACCTTTTATAGGCTTTTTAGCCATAGCAGCAAGGAAGTTTAAGTAGTTTGATAAAATGCTTTGGTAGACATAAATGGAAAATGTGGTAGCATAGAAAATGCGGTGAGCTGTTTGAAAAATTATCTCAAAGAAATGTGGTCTTATGGTGATGGAATGTCATTCCATCACTATGAGACCACATTTCTTCAAGGAATTTTTTTAGACTACTCATTGCCTTGTCTATTTCATTTCTTACTATTATTATTTGATGGATTTTTTCCAAGCATCCTTAGTTTGTTGGAAAGCACCTAATTTAGGTTTTTAGCCATAGTAGCAAGGAAGTGAGTAGATTGATTAAATGATTTGGTAGACGTGTATGAAAAATGTGGTAGCATAGAAAAGGCAGTGAGTTTTTTGAAAAAATGCCTCAAGGAAATGTGGTCTCATGGTGATGGAATGACATTCCATCACCATGAGACCACATTTCTTTGAGGAATTTTTTCAAACTACTCACTGCCTTGTCTATGCTTACTATTATTCTTTGATAGATTTTTTTTTGAGAATCCATAGTAGGTTGGAAATAACCTTTTTTTAGGCTTTTAGCCATAGTATCAAGGAAGTGAAT
Organism: Sequoiadendron giganteum; assembly: GCA_007115665.2. Taxonomy (NCBI): domain Eukaryota; kingdom Viridiplantae; phylum Streptophyta; class Pinopsida; order Cupressales; family Cupressaceae; genus Sequoiadendron; species Sequoiadendron giganteum. The sequence goes on from CM021106.1 coordinate 462,145,884, forward strand.
TGTTTGATAAAATGCTTTGGTAGACATGTATGGAAAATGTGGTAGCATAAAAAAGGCGATGAGCTGTTTGAAAAAATTCCTCAAAGAAATTGGGTCTCGCGGTGATGGACATCACCACGAGAACACATTTCTTTGAGGCATTTTTTCAAAAAAATTATTTCCTTGTCTATACTATTTCTTACTATTATTCTTTCATATATTTCTTCCAAGAATCCATAGCATAGACAAGGTAGTGAACTGTTTGAAAAGATTCCTCAGTGAAAAGTGGTCTCATGGAATGCTATGACAAGAAAATGCAATTGGCAGCTGCTCGTAGTTATTACTTATGCTATGTGAAGTAATTGCATCACTGCTTATGTTGACTTTCTAAACAACTATATTGTAGTTGAAATTTTGTCATCTATCAACATCTAATTATTAGTTATGGAATGAAAATTAATTCTTTGAGTTTGAAAGATGTGCAATACTATGTAATCAATTGATGAGATAAAGGGGCTCTATAATGAATGGTTCATAAGGCGCAACACTTGCTAAAGGTTTTTCAAATGGGGTTGCAAGCTAAGTGGGCTTAACCTTGGAGAAAAAATTGTGGTTAAGTGCACTTGAGCTAGAGTAGTACTGGGATGGGTGACCTCCTGAGAAGGACCAATACTTCACCTCTGTGAGCATCACCTAGATGCAGTGAGTGCTAAGTGGACCATTCATTATCATGAGAGATGGGTTATTGTGAACCACTACTCATGAAACATGGGTCAATGAGTTTGAATCGTAAGACTACATAGTTGAATCCTTATAGCAATATCATAATTACAATTCATTAGTTAAACTCTTTATTCTATTACCTTCATGTAGTTTTGTCTAACTCCACTGGCACTGGGAGGTGTTCCCACGAAACCTCCAATATTATCCTATTCAACATCCAAAATCAGATATTAGAATACCATTCATATAACAATGATATTGAAATGTAATAAATTTATGTGTTTACTAGTTACATACCTCAATGGTAGATGTAGTGGAGTAATAAGTAGGTGTAGGTACAGTGTATCTAGTATCAACACTATGACCTTGAAATTTTATTAAAATCATAAAATTAAATTAGTTAATCTTGCATTTTAAAATTGAAATTTAATAAATTAAATTCAATGAACATGCTAACATTTACTTGAGTATCGATGCCATAAGCCTAATTCAATATGTCAGTTTCCCTCTCCATCTCCATAGCTACAGACATCTGCTGCGTAGCAGCCTCCTAAGTGTCAGTGGGGTCATATGAACAAGTCGACCTGCAAGCCTGACACAAATGGGATAGAAACCTACCATTCGAAGACTCTCCTGGATGACCATGTACAATAGGACTAGCATGGTGGATGAAACTATGGGTCAAAGAGGTGATAGCTTACAAAGTGTCTACCTTGGCACTCTTCTTTGTGATGGAAGGGATAGCGATGTGCTCATGATCTGGCCTAGAGAGAGTTCGTCTTGCTTGCCGCCTAGGATCCTGTCATGCATCGGGTCTATCTTGAGCCGATCCCCCACCTCTCCCATAGAAGTCCCTCATATCAAAATAATTCAGGATTTTGTTCAGGATGAACTTACAATATAGTTTCCTCAAGAAATATTGTGGGACTTTGCAATTTTTGCATGGTGGGTAATAAAAAACCATGTACCACCTATCCAAAAAAATGTTCCTAATCCTTTGGTGGTGGCACCAATGGATAGAAAACCTCTTCGCATTGAGGTCAAGATTTTGATTTGTACGTGGGCCGATGAATAATGAGCACAAATCTAATTTTGTAATTTTTTCATCTTTTACATCTTTATATGATAATTTATCCTAGTAAAAATCCCTAGCCACCTGCCTCCTATCTTGCCAAACACTTAATTGTTTTTTGATTGCATCTACATGTTTTAACATTTCTTTAAGTGAATTTGCAATTTTTCTTCTTTCCAAGTTTGAACCTGTTGGATCATTCAACCTCATGATTAACTCCTCAATTTGTTTTTTATTGTTTTCAATTACCCCCATTAAATTTTGCCGAGTGCCAAGAGGATGTTGAGGGATTGGTGGAGGATATTGTTGCTGTGGTTGTTGCACTTGAGGATTTTGTTCATGTTCTTGTTGCTTTGGTTGTTGAGGAATTTCAGGAGGTTTTCAAGAGGTTTTCCAGGATCATTATCATTTCTTACAAATTTAACAAATGAATATAAAAAACAATCTAAAACTAACAAATTCACAAAAACAAAAAACAATCCTTACCTATTCGACCTCCCCGTTGACGTGGTGACATCCTAGCGACAAAATAACAAAAAATTGATGAAAAAAATGCAAGATTGTCTCCTCCTAGAACACAAGCACGTAAAAGAATGGTTTTTGGTTGCAGGAGCAAAAAAAATAGTCAACATAAAAATGAATTAGATTTGTGTTTTGTTTTGCTTTAATAACAAGTAAAGTGCTCGCGGTATTTTGTGAGCGCGTTATAGGCTTGATGTGGTAAAGCCTTTGGATTGGTCACACCAATCCATTGCATGAGCACATTATAACACGCTCAAGCTATGGCCTATCAATTTTTTTAAAAAAAAATTGGCCACAATTTCCACCCCATCTTTTTGTACCCACCCTCATATTTTAAATTTAGGTTAGAAATATTTATCCCACATTGATAACATTAAGGGGTATGTAGTCTCCCTTATCCATGTAGACCATTCCAAGTCCCAAAAAAATGATCAAAGATTTTATCTTGATGCTATGATGCTTTCAATAAACAACCCTCATTTACTCCTCACTCTAAAACTGAGTCAAGAAAGTTGGTAATGGAGAAATCATGTAATTTCTCTCATAAATTATGATAATTTTCTATTCCTTCTTTAGACTATCCATTCTATAATAACCCTATCGGTTTAAGGATTGTACCAATATTCACATGTACTTGGATGTCTTTAGTGAGGTGTTTTATACCTTTGTAGTACCAAATAACTAGAATCAATACTAATGGATCTAAGTTACCAAAGCATGGAAAATATTTTAATAAATAAATATTTATTACAAATAGCACCTCTCTTTTGGAATTCTATTTCTTAGGTACCACTAGTTTTCCTTGAGAATTCACCTCCAATAGTCAATTGGTTATACACTTATCATTAATATTTTTTGGTGTGTTTACTATATATGTCTACTATATTTCCCCTAGTTTGTAGAATGCACATCATGTACAAATCCACTAGATATGCTACCCTCCTAGTAATAGGGTTGGGTATAACAATGCTTGCTTCTACCTGCTCCAACACACAACTACATCCACACACTTTCCTCACATGATGTGATTCTTTGGTGCCATCTTAATTTCTACAACATTAAGTTATAATTTATTGTCTTCTACATTCTTTCCAATTAAATTATTTGTCGAATACCATTTTTTATTTTAGCTTATTGGAAATAGATTTAACATGAGTTTGTAGGAGTATTTATAATAATTAAAGGGATGTTTTATTATTAATGCACTACATTATTATTAATACCAAATCCACACAAAAAATATTTCACAACCCATCGCATGTTTGCTTTCATTGGTTCACATTATTTTTGAAAATTTGTCTATCCTTTCATACTTAGCTATGCAATTTCTCTATTGCCATCATTGTTGTTTCTAATAATTATCACTTGGTTCTATTCCAATTATCTCTTTCAATTCCCTTTACTCATCTATTAAAATTAAACATCAATAATCCCTTCTGTAATATTATTATTGTTGAGTGATTAATAGAAAGTATGAGAAAGGACCCATATATACTATATTGAAGCATGAAGAATATTTGTATTCCTATTATGTTTCTTTTCATTCACATGTACATAATAATATGCATCCCTTAATCATCCTTGGTACAAATATATCATACAATCCCATTTTTGTTTCCTCAAATTAATTTCTAGGTGTGTCAAATATTAGATATGAAATTATACATCTAAAATTATCATAACAATAAATGTAAAGGGTTGAAATGCATCATAGACAAATAATACTTATAATTTGTTTTAGAATGATATGAAGATAAGTACACATCTACTAGAAACAAGTCAATAAAGTGTGTAATGAGGTAATGGTCTAGTAAGAATGATACTTATTGTAATAATTAGAAAATGATATCAAAACATGTATGCACATCGCCTTCTAGGTTGAGAATCTAATGAGAATAATCAATTATAATTTGTTAGTGTAAATAGTGACATTATTTGACTAGTAATATTCTAGTGTGCCTAAGAAATTAATATTCACACTAGTTAAGTCTCTATTTAGGGACTTTTACCTTTTTGTCTCACCTCATGTGGTTGAGACACCTATCTCATGTGCATATAGTATGTTTGTCATACTTGTCCCATATTCATGACACATCATGAACATATATATCTTACACTCATGGAGGAGGTTAGCGTCCATACCTACCTTCTCATCTCACCCATTTTTTCTATATATTCAAGGGGATCTATGTAATTAGTTTATTTTTTATTCACACATATTGTATGAATATATTGCATAGTTTTAACTTATTTAAAATCTCTTGTAGAAGGCTTATCATTGTTTTTTAGAATATATTAGGTCATGAGGGTCAAATATCCAACTCCAACATGGTATTAGATCTTTGAAACTAAAAGAAACTTCTCAAATCAAGGGATTTTTAGTCATCAAATTTAATGTGATGTATCCTGGATCCAAACCAACCTTTATTTTGTACTAAAAATGCATGAGAGATGAATTTTAATATATAATACTTCATATTTCAAAGACAACAAAAAAATGGTCTTTTTTTTAGGGCATGATCTTCAAGGAATTTTTTTATGTACATCCACACATAAACTTGTATCGTTGATGTGATTTTTGGTCACACACAACATAGATGAAATCCCATAAATTAAATCCTACCTCTCTTGAAAGATTCAAAATATGAAACATAAATTAGAATCCCAAGGCTTCAATTGTCAAGTCTTGACATGCTAGGTTCACTCAAGGTTTGTTTTAGACCATTTAACAAAGAGGCTTACACAACAATCAAAGGATTTTAACATTTGTTTTCTAGGATAAATAATTATTTCAATAAATTTGCAAGAAAGATTGATAACTTTGATCAATTCTTCATAAACTATCTAAAGAACTATAAGAATGGCTCATGGATTTTCAAAAATTTAGAAATTACTTGAATGGATTTACAAGACCTCTTGAAGATTGTTCAATTCTTCTGAAACTATCTAAATACTTCAAAAAATATAAAATATTAGGGTAAGAAATATGAAGGGTTAAGGAATTAATTTTTTTAGTGATTGCATGAAAATATCCTTCCAAAATAATGAATTGAGGCTTAAATCACTCTTTATTTCACCATAAATATTCACAACTACACATATATGATGCAAAATTTGAGGTTAATTTTTCATAGTAAGACATAAATAAAAAAAACCCAAAGGTTGGTGCATCAATTTCATATTTCTGAGTAACTGATAAATGTAGAGTCATGTATGATTTACAATTTGAAAATTTGATCTTCAATTGGCCTCAAACTCACTATCTATACAAGAATATACTAATTTTTTCACTACTTGTGAGAATAAACCATGAAGTAGACAAAAGTTAAAAATTATTTAACTAATGCCTAACAATAATCAATAATTTCTAGTCCTTCTAAAATGAATAACCACGGTCCTTTTATAGATACAAGGAACCAATAGTTAGTTACAATGATCAATGAAACATAATAAATGAAGAACAATGAGTAATAGTAAGTCAAAATGACACTAGAAGAATATTCTTCTAGAATCTAAATTTGATAGTCGACACTCAGTATATTCTATCAAAGATTCAAACCTTTACAAAATTGTAGTTTTAAGATGGCATATGGTGATGAAGATTCACACCTTTGTAAAATAAACATATTGGTAGAATATTCAATGGCATCAAACACTTTGAAAATATCTCTAGACTTATGAATGATATGGCATAAAGGTATGAATACCAAAATTTCACCAAAATCTATAAGCACTTGGGTAAAACTTGATAGTAATCCTTCAATTAGGCTTCACTATTTGATTTAACTAATACTTAACTCCGTTATCATCATATATTGTATATTTTTCACATAGGGCATCTTTCTTCTTATATTCACTAAAAGCAATCAAAATATTAGTCATTTCATCCTGAGCCAAGCCTTATGATAGTTTCCATTTGTACTTACTAGTGGAATAGGCATTGAATATCCCAATTATCTTATCCTTACTTGTCCTAATTATCTTCTAATAATATTCTATTAACTTTATATTCTTTGTGATCTAGTTCATCTTTTCCTCATCCATATTCACCACATGATTATTAATAATTTTATCATATATTCTTTAATTTTTTCTATTAATTTCTCATCATTCTCAATATTATTGTTGTTGTACATACTATTCGTTAATATTTCAATTATTATTACATCTTCAAAAATGAGATCAAACACCTATTGCCTAAGATAATTTTCCCTATCCTAACATTCTTCCAAAATTCCCTTTTCAAAATTTAACTGCTCTACCCATGTCTTCACTTGAGAAACATTTTTGGTATTTAGGATGCCTTCTTTTATCAACAGACTACTATTAACCTTCCACAACTCTAGCAACCTTGAGAATTCAATCTCGTTTTTCTCAATTCTACTTATACAATTATCCCTAAATTTGATCATTTTCTCTTTTAACTTCAATGTTTCCTTCCACCTATTTGTAGAAGGTAAATACAATTATTGAAATATGAAATGAGAATAAATCAATAATAAACCCTATTCCAATAATCAAATAACCTACTTCGATAAAGTGTGTGCACAATCATGAAAGAAAATCAAATTAAACTACTTTACCTCCACCAATATGTCTAATCTTCATTATAGAATGTGATTAATATTGTAATAAATGCATATGGATTGCTCCTAAAATCTTAGCATAACCTTGATATAAAAATTGATGCAAAAAGGATGCAAGGTTTATCAAAATTCATGGAGATATTGAATGGATAAATGATGGGTGTTTTATAGTTTTCATTGATATTTGATCAATGGTGTAGGATGATTGGAGATATCAACGAATGAGATTGGTTGAGGGATCACAATGAATGTGCAAGGGACATGTGTCAAGATGAAGGGCTAAGATGAGGAGTTAAGTGGTTGCATGGATCAAATGATTGATTGCATGGGTAGATAAAGTGGAAAAGAGTGAGAGAGATGAGGTTGCTTTTTAGTCAACTCATCAAATTTAGAGATGGTCACTAAATTTAGAGATGGAAGAATATAAATAAAATTAAATAAATTAATTAATTTAATTCATGTGCATGAGATGAGGATATAATTAGGAAATAAATAAAATGTTAATTTTATTTATTTTTTAGAAGAATTTAAAGATAGAAAAGTCAAATTAAATCAATTAAATAATTTATTTAGTTTTAAAAGAAATATTAGCTAATTAAATAATTAAAATTATTTAATTATGGTGGATGTAAGGAATGCATGATTTAATTAAATAATTAAATAATATTTAATCAATGTGGACAAAGAAAATTAAGAATGATTTAATGTGTGTAAATGAGGAAAATTGAAGAAATAATTAAACAATTGAAAAATATTTAGTTATAGTCTTTGGAAGAAAATGATAAATTGATTAAATAATTAAAAATTATTTAATTAGTGTGGATAAGAGGAGATGAAAATTTAATTAAATAATTAAAATTTATTTAATTAATGTTGATGAGGGAAAATGATGAAATAATTAAAATGATTTAATAGTGATGAATGGGTTGATGACAATAAGATGATGATGGTTTGATGAAATGCACTAATCATTTTTAGGTGTCTACACAATATTTATTGTATCTTCCAAATCTACTATCCTTTTTTTCACCCATTTCTCTGTTATCCTGGTAATATACTTCATCTTCTCCAATGAGGCTATCTCTTCCCGAGATAAGAGGATTGGATTGGTGGTAATTATTCTATAGCTTAACTTAGGGAAATAAATTGTTCTATAAAGCTCTATAGTTAAAAAATTTGAGCTTTTAACTCCTACTTACTCTTCTTATTTTTCTCCAATTGAGTAGTTGTGACCTCTATAATATCTCTAAGCTCTACAATATCCTCTTCTCTGGTGGTATATCCAAGATCAACTGTGGTTATTTAATACTAAGTTATTTGCATCTCACATTTATCTTTTAGGACTAGTGGAGTGGAAATTTTGGATGTCCTATCCTTTGAAGCATCTTTGTTAGCTGCTAACATTGTTCTAGATTTTCTCTTCAACTTTAGGGTTTCTATTTGTTGCATTAGACTTTTGAAGTCTAATGACACAATTTCCACTTGTGGTGGTTATTGAACTTCACTTGTGATCTAGCAAGTAATTTCATCAATAGATTCTTCAATTTGTTCTTATTATTGTAGATCTACTATTTTCTCTTGCTATTGAATAGGGGATTCTATATGTTCTTTTAGTATCATTTGTTCATTACTAACCTCTTCTTGTATTTTCTTTTCTAGTTCATGAGGTAATTAAACTTGTGTTTTCTCTCCCTAGTCCAACATAGTAATTTCATGTACTTATTGTTCTTCCATATGCATCTCTTGTGTTGTTCTTGTATCATCACCCTTATTAACATCCAATTCAGTTTCAATCTCCCTATTATCAGGTTGACTAGGCACTTGTTTTTTATTGAGGTCTTCAACTTTTGGGGCTAATTTTGATGAAGTTTCTTCATGAGTGTCATCTTTATTTTCTTCTTTTGAAAGAATTATATCAACAACCATACTCACTACTTTTTAAAATTGAACTATAAGAATTTCTCCTTTATTTATTTGTAAAATTTCATCAAAAAATGGATCTTCCCTACTTCAAGAGAAGATCTCAAATGAATAGACTAGGCATCAAGGGGAATATTTTTCTACTCCTCTTCTTCATCATCAATATTTAATTGTGAAGAATATTTTACAGACTCTACCTTATTACTTTGTTCATGTATTATTAATAATTCTTATTTCACCTTTTCCTTCCTTTGCATGATATCTTCATCAATTAAAATCCCTTTTTCTCCTTCTACTATGAGAGAATGCCTAACCATTTCTCCTTGTTTTGATTCCATTATTTTTATCTACTTGACATTTCTTCACTGTTGATATTTCTACACTATAGACATTTATTCACAAATTGGCTTGCTTCTTGCTCCATAGCCAGCCAATAGTGTCCCGTTCTTAGCAACTTCTTGGTAAAGGTAGGGCCACTTCAATAAGACCCACAAATTCCTTCATGCACCTATTGTAATATAGTTATAGCCTCTTTCGAGTTAAGGTAGCTAAGCAGTGCACCCTCAAGACTCTTCCTATAAAGGGTATCACCAATAATGAAAAAGCAGGATGAGCGCTAGATAAATGCTTTTTGAGGTTGGTAGTGAGATTAGGTGGTATGATACTATTTTGAAGATAATGAAAGATGTCATGGTACCAAGGGGAATTGGGACCAAATAATTTTGAACACAAATTTTGATTAAAGGATTTTGAATGTTGGCATCAATAGTTGTTCAACAAAAAACTCACAGTTATGACTATTATGTGATATATCTAATAAAGACCTAATTGTATCCATAGATTCTATTTCCTTATTATTGATCCAAGAATTTTCTCAAATATAATGATAGTGAAGTATTCCTTGAAGTTGTTTATCATTATTTTATATGGTATGAACTTGTCATATTTCATCCAATAGTTGTTGTTGACCTATCTTACTACCAGTTATGAATCACCTGACCTTTAATTCTTTAACCTACCATTATATAGTCATTCTCAACCCTATTATTAGAGCTTCATATACAACTATGTTGTCGATGCACAAAAAAGCTAGTCGATACGACTTAGGTATGCAATCATCTTGGGGTGATAAAGAGAATTCTAGCTCTTGAACCATGTTGAAAATGAGAATCATTAAAATATAGTTTTATGAGAGTAACAGTGAATATTGCTTCATTTGGGAAATCTAATACAAGAGGATTTTTATCATATATTGGTGCTTTTGTCAGCTGATCTTCTATTACTTGTCCTTTGATTTATTTTCTATCCACGTATTCTATGTCAAATTCACTAAGAATCATAACCCATTTATCCATTCATCTTATGAGAGTTGCCTTAGACAATATATATTTCGATGGATCCACTTTTGAAATGATCTTGACTTGATGATTGAACATATAATGTTGTAGTATTTGGGAAGCAAAAACTACACTAAACAAGCTCTCTCAATAGGTGTGTAGTTAAGCTCATAGTCAACTAGGGTTTTACTGATATGGTAGACTACTCTGTCTTTTCCTAAATCATCATGTTGTGTAAGAAGATCTCCTAATGTTGTTGTAGTTGCTGAGATATATAGATTCAAAGGTTTGTTTGGAATTGGTGGCATTAATAAAAGAAACGATGCAAGATAATCCTTTAGTTGTTGAAAGGCTTGTTGGTATTTTTCATCCCACGTGAATGTTACATCCTTGTGAAGAATATGGGTGAATGGGTGGCATTTGTCTGCTAACTATGTTATGAACCTCTGGATAGATTGCAATTTGCCTTGCAAACTATGAAGTTGCTTGAGAGTTTTCAGTGGAGGCATATCAATGATTGACTTGACTTTGGTAGGGCCCACTTCAATTCCTCTTTGAGATACTATGTATCCCAATAGTTTTCTGGAAGTGATTCCAAAGACACATTTCTTTGAATTTAGCCTTACTTGATATTTTTCCAACCTGTCAAATATTTTAGCTAACACATCTAGGTGTTCTTTTCTTGTTATTGATTTATCCAAAATATCTTCCACATAATCTTCCATGATGGTGTGGAACATGTCATGGAAAATAATCATCATAGCTCTTTGATAGGTTGCTCCTAGGTTCTTGAGATCAAATGACATCATGTTCCAAAAATAGGTACCCCATGGGCATGTGAATGTTGTCTTGTGTTGATCTTCTAGTGTTACCTTGATTTGGTTATACCTAGAGAATTCATCCATGAGGGATAAAATTTCATGGAATATTGTGAGATCTACTATGATGTCAATATTTGGCAATGGGAAGTCATCTTTAGGACATGGCTTGTTAAGGCCTCTAAAATCTATACATATCTATATTACGCCCCCTCAGTGGGTTTGAAAATTGGTACTAGATTGAAAACCAACTCAGGATATTCAATAGGTCTAATAAAACCAACATCCAATAATTTATGTAGCTTGAATTTTACAAGTAGTGTTATCCGAGGATGTATCTTTTGTAGCTTTTGTTTGACTGGTTTTACATCAGGACACACTATTAGATGATGAACCACCAAGGACATGTCCAACCTAGGTATATCTACATAAGACTAGGAAAAATTTATCATTCATTCCCCCAAGAATGCTACAATTTTTTTTTCCTTAAGATCTAAAGATGTTGGGTGAAATGTTATCTGAGGTTTGTCAACTATCCCAACATTAATTTATTGTGCTTCTTCCGCAATTATTTATGATGTTTCTTGATATTTAGTGATATCGAGGAGATCAAATCCTTCATCCTTGGTCACCTCAGAGAGGTTTTCACCATTGGATATGTCCTTTATTTTTATTTTTTTCTTGATATGAAAGTACCACATTGTGGTTTTCTATAGGGGATCTTTTTTTATTTTTAAATTTTCAATTCTACAACTCAAGGATTCAGTTCTCCCACCATAGTATGCTTTTGCATCAATTTTTATGTTGAAAATTTCTTTATGATCTCTTGAACGTATGCCATCTCGACCGAGTCCCATGAACTCAATAATAGCTTCATCATTTTTTATTATGTCTATAATTGGTGTTTTTTGTTGGTCCTAATCAATAAGTTGGGGGTAAACGAGTTGGAGGCCATTGTCTTGAGTAGGGGTTATGAATGATAGGGTTGTGATGGTATAGATGGATGGGTTTTTGAATAGGTTGGTAATACACATAGGAGAGTCATCAATAACATCATCATTAGGTGGATTAACCACATGATAAATTACAAATTCCTCACTAAAGATACCTTTGAAATTAGGGGTGACATTGTCTTGTGATCCATACCCAAGACCTTGATATTTTCATCACTTTTCCAAAATAATAGGTTCTTCGAATGCCTTATTGATGTAGATCAAGTCCACCATAGCCTGTAAATCCCATGTTATTTATCATTTGAAAGCCTTTACTTTTTTTATCAATAGGAAGAGGAGATTCTTCTTTCTCATCTTGATACAACCATTTAGAAATGTCTTCTTCATCTACAACCTCTTTATTAAGTTGAACCCACTTAGAAAAGACCATAGGCTCAAACTTGATAGTGGTAGCTAGGTTTTGTCACTATTTTGTGGTTTCCCATACATCTTTGGAGAAGACTGAAGTTGTCCTACATAGAAGGATCCTTTGAGATTGTAGTCACCACAACCATTATCTCACACCTGGACCTTGATTTTGAGTATTGGTTGGTGAAATGTAGATGAGGAGGCTAGTGTAGATGGATCAATATAGGAAGTGGAATGTTAAGATGCATAATTATTAGGAACTTGGAGTAACTTATGGTATTTCTCCTCCAAGTTAATGCAGTAATGAAAGGGTTTGGGATCACCATAAATGGTAATCTCAGTCTCGTTATACACAAATTTTATACATTGATGATAAGTGGATGGGATGACTTGCATGGTATGTATCCATGAGAATCCTAGGAGAATGTTGTAAGGTAGATCAAGGTCTAGTACTTGACATGTGGTTTTAATGATCATAGGACCAACTTGGATAGGTAATCTTATAGTTCCCTTCGATTCTCTTTCATTATCATCATAGGCTTTAGCATTGATTCCTTTTTGTCTCTCGATAACCTCTTTAGAGTATCCCAACTGTTGAACAAGTTGCAAGGTGTAGATATTTAAGCCCACACCACCATAGATTAAGACTCTCTTTATTTTGTGCTTATGAACAAAAACTTTGAGATTAAGAGCATTATTGTGATAGGTATGAGTAGGGAGATCTTTTTTAGTAAATACTAAGTATTGAGTGGATGCAATATGCCCTATCATGGCTTCAAATTGTTTCATATCTATATCAATGGGTACAAACTATTGTATGAGAGCCTTATCTAAGACCTCCTTGTGCAAAGGAAATTCTCAAAAGATCTAGGATACAAATTTTTTTGGGGTCTTTTTGAGGCGATCAATTAGACTATAATTAGTCAGGTGCACCTTAGTTATGCCTTTGGATTGTAGAGGAGCTACTTGAATAATAAAATTCCCTCATAATATGGTGACTCCATACTCAGGATTTATACTATGGATGGTGATAACAAAAAATTGGTTGTTTTAACTTTGAGTGTTTCCTACAACATTATCATAGGAATGAACCACTTTGTTATATTCTCTTGTCTTACTGGTTTCATTTCCCTTACCATGATTGGGGATCAAATGCTTATATATCCCTAGATCATTATTTCTAGATGTTTCATGGATTTGGTCAATACTTACTTCCCCTTGGTCAATGAGATCTTGAATTAAATTTTTAAGTCTCATGCAGTTAGATGTCTTATGCTCCTTTGTTTTATGGTATTCAAAATAATATTTTGCATTATACCATGATGGTTTGAATTATGGTATTCAAAATAATCTTTTGCATTATACCATGATGGTTTGAATTATGGTTTTTCATATTGTCAAAGCTCGAGAAGCTTGATGAGGTTTGATTGAATCAATTTTTTTAACACCATTTCAATGGGTTCCCCTAAGCGAGTGTATTTGCATCATGTTGTATTATTTGTTCTTGGTGGTTATCCTCTTGGATGATTTGAATTTTGAACATTTTGTTGTATATTTGGTTGGGGTTGTGGGTTTTGGATGAATTTTACGTCTACAACACCATTATTCATAACATTTTTGTTTTTAGCCCATAGGAATGGTTTTTCATTAGATCTTGAAGGTTAGTCCTTTTTTCTTTGTATATTTTGACTAGCCCTTTAGGAATGAGAGCCCTTTCGATTGTAAGACCTTTTTCTATGAGTTCTTCAAATGTATTGGCACATTGTATGCATAGATGAAAACCAATTTTTGTGTTGAGATTTTGAACAAAAATGTCCATAAGTTGTTTCTCTAGAATGGGCCATTTATATTTACTAGCTTAATGTCTCCATATTTGTAGAAAGGATGCAAATTTTTCTCCTTGGTTATGTTTTGTGATGTACGAGTCATTTATAGTAACCTCATGTTCTATATTGTAGGGGAAGTGAGCTACAATTTTTTCAATAAGTTCTTAGAATGTCTTGATACTCAAGGGCAAGTGAGAGAACCACTCAATCACTTTTCTATATAATTTTCGTGGAAATAAGCACATTAGACATGTATCATTATATGAAACCTCTAAGCAAGCTACATATATTTCCCTTATATGTTCAGGTGGTTCATCACACCCTTTGTATTTATTGAGCTTTGACATCTCAAAATTTTGAGGAAAAGGTGTCAATGTTATGTTCCCATTGAATGGATAAGGACATAGGTCTTGAAGGGCATATAATTTCTTTGTATGTCCCAATTGCATGTCATTGATTTTATAATTTAAGTTTTGAATTTGTGAAGCCAAGTCTTTAGGAGGGTTGTTTGGTGTTTGGTTGAGTGGAATGTGTGTGTTGTGTTGGGGTATGGATAGTGAGTTATATGAATGGATTTTGATTTGGCAAGATATTGTGGATTTTTTCATATATGTTGTGCTATGGATTTTGTTGCAGGTTGTATTGCTATTGTGGTGGGATTAGTTGTTGTGGAGTTTGTTGTTACAAATTTTTTTATTGCAAAATTTGTTGTTATTGTTGAGGATGGGGGATGTAGTGTCTTTGATGGTGGATACATATTGTTGTTGGGAAATTTTTTGTTGTTGTTGGATGGATTATTGTTTTTGAGGAGTTTTTTATTGTTGGGGGATGTGTTGTTGAGGGGGTCATTATTGAGGACGGGGGATATGCTTTTGTTGATGGTTTTTTTTTTGTGATAGATGTGAGATGTTATAACTTGATATATCCCATGTGGGATCTTGTCTTGTGGTAGTAAGCAAGGAGTTTTGCAAGTTGGGAAGGTAATTTGAGATATTAGGGTTGGGTTTGTTATGTTCAATGTTTATGTAGCATTTGGGATGTTAGGATGTACGTGAGGTGGAGGAGTTGGTGTTGTAAATAGATTGTTTGTATAGTTCATCATGTTGGTATTTTGGGGGTTCGATATGTTTGGTTTTGATATGGATATGTGTGTTGAGAATGGTGAGATATTCGTGTTTAGGGGAATTGAGTTTGTTTGATTACCTACGAGTTGATTTTGGTATAGTGGATTCATGTATTGGGGTAAATAATCCATGTCAAAGTGTATGATAGTAGGTTGACTTGGTGAATTTTGTATGGGAGATGGTGATATTTGTTCAATGATAGTATGCACTATAGGCATGTATTGCATATAGGTACACTAGATCTTATGAAATTTGTAAGGGCTTGTTCCCTAAGTATGGTAAAGTCATAGTTTGAGGGTAATTTAGCACCACCTTGTGCAAATTTGTGCTAATACAGGTTAGTGTTTGTAGCTAATAAGGCATCAAGTTCTCTAGCCATATATGGATATTATTCCATCTCTAGGAGTTGTTCATTATTGAATTCAATAAATCCCTCTTGTTCATCTATGATGTCTTCTATAATGACCATTGGTTCTTGTTTTTTTGGGGGGTTTGATACTCTTGAGGGTTAAAAACATCGCTAGACATTCTAAGGGTTGTCTCAAAATTACTTATAGGCATCATGGCACTTGAACTAATCGGGTTGGATTCCATGATTCATTTGTGTTGAGATCTTGTCATAGGCATAAATTTTTTGATGACCTTGTAAGATGTGAGTTTGGATGGTGTGCTTTGGATGAATGTTTTGCTTCAAGGTGGACTTGGAAAAAGACACACTAAGTAGATCTTAGACAAAAGTTTGATGGGTGTAGGTTATGAAACCTCTAAAAGACAAAGTTTGACTATATCTTATTTTGATTGGTGTTGAGGATGATCCTTGCTCATCCTAGACTAGTGAGTCCAAGAAAAGGAATATGATAATGAGTTTAAAAAATTAGGAGTAGGCAATGAATACTAAGTAAGCTTTCTCACAAAGATTGATGCTAATTCAACAATTTACTTGAAAATAACTATTTTCCAAGAAAATGGATGAAATAGAAGATATGATAAGATATCTAAAAAGACTTATGTCTAATGTTGGTTGTTGATGGATGGATGATTTTCTATTTTTGCTAAGGTTTATGTTTGATCCAAAACTAAAAAGATGTGATTCTAGATGCCCAAGATAAAATAATGATATGAGATGTATGGGGATGTTTGATTTTGTTATTTTGGATGACTAATTATTGATACATGTATGTTAAACAAAAGTCTTCAATCCTATAATGACTAACTACTGAATTTTGAAATCTAGAATATTAGAAATTCTGGGTAATTTAATTTGATAGTCAAAAGTGTTGCTTGCAAAAGCATCACTTTAACTTATCAAAAGCATAGCATTGACCCTATCAAAAGTGAATATTTATGGAAAAGGAATAGGATATTTTCAAAATCACTATTGTGTGTTAGTCAAAAGTGACATTTTAGAACAAAAGCATCATTGTGCAAAATTCAAGGTTTTAGAACTAACGAAGAGCAAATTTTTGGATCAAAAGCGTCAAGTTGTGTAGAAGCATTGACTTATAGTCAGACACATGACATAATTGAAAAATCATTATTATGAAAAATCATAAGCATCGTTGTGACAAATTATAAGTGTCACTGTGATACAAAGGAAATATTTTGCAAGTAAAACTAAAGTCTATCTAGGGTTTTGGACTTATTTGACTATTTTGAGGAATAATTTTGATTTGTTTGATTTAGAAAGAGATTAAACATAGGAGAGAATAGAACATAGGACTAAATCCAAGGTAATAAGGATGATTTCATGAGCCTTCTTCAATAAGAGAACACTATATGGTATGACGAGTATTGAACAATGAAAGCACTTCAAAAAGCATAGCCTAAATAGTAATATAGGTGTATTGACTTAGTGGAGGCCCACCCATCGAAGTATAATACCTTCAAATGAATGGGTAACTAGTGTATGATAATTTCATGTACCACCTTACTACCCCTTCCATTAGAAGGACGTCCAATAAGGATTTATGTCACCTCAATAAGAGAAGAGTACGTGGTGAGTAACTTTGGGCATGATATTGTACCTTGCACCCTACTAAGCCAATGATCGATGGTCTTAAAAGGCTTCTAAAAACAAGGTTCATAATAAATCTGTGAACAGTGAGCCCATTTGAGGATGCCTAAGTCAAGGAGGGTCTTCCCTCTTCTCATCACCTATACATGTCTCTGTAGACTAAGGATCATGAGGCTTGGCTTAAAGGACATTAGCTACACCTTGGGGTAAAAATTTCATTCTCCCACCTTTATTTACCCCTTTGATAAACATGGTTTAGGTTTTCCTTGAGGTGATGAAATCCCCAAGTAGGCCTCATAATGAATTAAATAAAATATGGATGTTTCTGATTCCCAAGATTGGTGTTAGTAGTCACAAGGGAAGAGCATAAACAAACAATCAAATACTTAGATAGAAAAAATATAATAAAAATCCTAAGGTATTTTTGATCTCCAAGTTGCATTAGGCACAAGGAGAGAGCATACATACCTAAGGACTTACCAAACACGACAAACAAGTTCTTTATTAAAACCCAAATTCAAATGTGTGGTTCATTTTAAAGAAATTAAAATCATAAAGAAACCTTGCAAGAATATTTGTTAGTAGTTTCAATATTTCTTGTCTTCTCCCAACATATGCCAAGTTTGCATAGATGCGTTAGTCTCAAAAAATCAAGAACATGTTAGGGTTAGGGTAAAAGAAAATTTCAAAAAGACAAAATCAAATGTACTATTGTAACAGTCAAAAGCATTGTTGTAAATGAAAAAAAATAAAAATGATATACCTCAGAAGAATCATTATAACTCTTCAAAAGCATCAAGTCATACCAAACGTATTGAGTCGCATCATACACACCACTTTAATTATCAAAAGCATCGTTGTAACCTGAAATCATAGGAAAAAAGAAATATTGGTTTATTAGAAGTGTTGTTGTAATTATCAATTTAGCATTATTTTTTTTCAAACATACCACTCTATAAACATCAAAAGCGTTGATCTATTTCAAATGTGTCACTATAACTTGTAACTCAACAAAAACTATAAATGACATTAACTTCGAGACATGGGTCCCACCAAGCGTGTCAAAATATCAAATGGGAATAATGGGAAATGCTTAGAAAGGTTGATTATAGTAATTAGGGTTAGAAACCATCAAACACCTAGAATTAAGAGATCAATTAAACCCATTAACCAATGAAGTTGATTACAAATGCTTCCATGAATAAAACACAAATAAAGAATGTAATTATAATTAAGATCAAATTACTCAAAGAAACATGCAAACCTAGTACTCCATTGTTTAGAATTATGCCAATTCAATATGTGGATTGCTCAATTGTGCATAACCCATGTTGCAAAAGTTTCTTGATGAAGATCTTGATTCATAAATGCTCCTGAATTTCTCAATTGAATGCTCAAGAAATGATGATCAATGCTCATGAATATTGTGAATTATTTTTAATGGAGGAGAAGGATTATTTTATAGATTTCATGAAGGTTTGATCAATGGATGAGATTAGATCAAGAGATCATGGATGAGAATGAATGAGAGCTTTAGTTAACTGAAAATATCTCCCCATTTCAAGGGAATTAGTTTGGGATATTTTATGGAGGGAAGATATTTTAAAAAAAAAAAAAAAATCCTTTTTGAAAATGGAATATGCCATGTGCAAGTTGGAGGAAAATTAATAATTAAGAAATAATTTAATTGAGAGGTGAGAGTAAATTAGGATTTTTAATTAAATAAATGAAAATTATTTAATTAGGTGTATGAGAGGAAAATTAATATTAATTTAATTAAATAATTGAAATCATTTAATTAATGTGGAAAGGAGGAAATTTGAATTAAATAATTCAAAATTATTTAATCAATGTGAATTAGAGGAAAATGATGAATTTTGATGAATCAATCAAATAATATTCATTATTCAATTAATAGATGAAAACAATGAATTTAATCAAATAATTAGAAATTATTTAATCAAAATTGATGAATTAAGAGATAATGAGTAAAAATATGGAAAAAAATGAATTATGAATAATGTGATGCATTCAGACAATTTCAGGTGTCTATAGTGACTTGTTCCTTCACCATCTAGGGATTGCAAATTATTGAAACTTGTAATTTATTCCATTTTCCTAATCTTATTGATTTATACCTTATCCTTTCCATTTAAGTGTATGTGGGTTTTGTTGTGATTTATAGTGTTGGGGTACATATGAGGGTTATGGAGTTCCTTTTTGCAGGCTAATATCGATTACTTTCTTTCATTGATATTAAAATTTTGTAGAAGTTTGAAAGTGTTGGTAACATGGGTGGGGATGTTACACACTTTGTACCAATAATTAACTATAATAACTTGTATCTATTGTAATATCACACATGATATAATATGATGTGATTCCTAACAAACTGTGCAATTCTAAACCTACAACCTAGATGTTGAATAGTGTTGATCACTAAGCTCTTACCATCAAAATTCATGTGCTCTATGTCCCTTTATTTATAATTTAATACACCAAACAATATTCTTTTAATTTCATGACTCAATAATTTATTCTATTTATAAAGCCGCAATGTTAATTTTTTCCTCAAGTCTTGTTGTGGCTTTATACTCCCGTGATATTCCAATAAATTTGAACTTCAAAGTCACCTCCAATTTATCCTTGTGATTTGTGAATTTTAGTTTATCAAACTCACAATATATATGGGTTGTTAGACCTAAATAAACCACATGTTATAGGGTTAATTATTGTTGTATGGATGGGTTGATCATCTATAATACCAACTCTTAGAAACATTGGTCATATTTGTGAGAAATCTCTCCAAGTTTTTATTAGATGTCATTTAGAGTTATATTGGCATTCAAGTTTTGAATACAAAAAATCCTTGAAAATTTCTTCTTCAATTTTTTTCAAATCAATTATAAGACCATCAAATCATACTTCATGTACTAGTACTATGCATGATTCCCTAGTCTAGTCTAGCTACAAATAGGTTGATCTTGTACATAGGGTTTGTAACATACTTCACTTGTCATGCTATCTCATAAAATTTCTAGTGGCATGAGGAATATCTCTCTCACTTAAATTTATTTCTAGTATTATTGTATGTGTCATTCTTTGCTATATAATTTATCCATTTTGTGAAAATGAATTATTATTGTATTCTTTTATACATTTAATAATCAAATTTAAATTATGACAATAATAATAATAAATATGCATAGGATGGTGGTTTTAGGCTATTTATTAGCTCATATTACTCATAAGTTATCATACCTAATAATGCTAGACCATTGGAAAGTGGGTTGTTACTCCTTTTTTGTGGTGTTCCTCTTTTTCACCTATTATGCAAATATTCATCACTTACTTCCAACATAAGCATGCAGTCCTCACTACCAATTATTATATCCAAATATTTATTTTATAGAACCTATTTTTATTTCTCAAATTTCTCCCTCTACATGGTTATAACTATAAATTCTTTCTTTGTAACCCAACTTTGATAATTCCCCAAATAGATTGCACTTAAACTATTATCTTCAATTTCCACACTCTATTTCAACCTTATTATAATTCAACCACCCCTTCCACCATGTACCTTAATATGTAGCAAGTGAATACTCCATGTAAATAGATTTGGTAGTCTTCTTTACTAGAATCATCTTTACCTACATAGTGGTCCATTTTCATAACTTTTCCTAATTTCCCTAAGGAACTTTTATAAAGCCTCATTGACAAGACTATATGTTAATATTACAAGTTATAATGTATATCTATTTATTATACCTTCTCACACAAAGTTGTTAAAAACTTTTCTCTAGATAGTACTAATATGATGCATGTGTGCAAGCTTTTAAGATGTCCACTTGATTTGGCCTTGATGCACCTTTCTTCACTATTTCAGCCATGCTACTAACTAGTCAAATATTTTAAAGGGTAATTATATCCATAAATATTTGTAGAGTTTGATAAAAAAATATTTAGCATGATATTGAATAACCTTGGCTACTATTGTAAGTTCCCATTGTATGAATTCATCCAACTTATTTCTCCATCATTGGTACTACCAAACCATGCTTGTGTAGTGCATGGATTTTGATAGCATTATATAAATGGAACCAGAATGTTATTCATTATTTTATCAAATTTTATCTCATATACTAAACACTTTGATTACTATTGCATTCCATATGCCCAAAATAAATTGAATATTTTACCCTTTGTTCCACTCTACATGTTACTAATTATAGAGCCTGAGCATACCAAAGAGATTGTAACATGAACATTTCACTTCTAATTATCTATAATTATTCTCTTCTCCTTCTCTATTATAATGCCAATAATATAAATAAATATCTTTCATTAGCATGAACTAGACTAAGCATTGGTGCATGCATAGTTAGACTTCAAAATATATTTTCTTTAAAGCTAAGTTTTACTTATATATATATATATATATATATATATATATATATATATATATATATATATATATACTTAATAAAATTGTTCTTATCATTAAATATAAATTTCCATGCTTATGTATTTTATTCACACCTTTTCATGTTATCAGAACCATGCACATCTATTAGCAACATGTGTTATATATAGATATTGGTGTTGATCAATATTTGTTACAAAATGATTTCATTTGGGTGCCAAAAAATTATGCTCCAAGGGGGGTTGAATTGGTCAAAATTATGCTTGTAAGAAAGTGCTAAATGAGTACAAAATATCTAGGAAAAGTGCTTAGTATACACTTTTTGTCTCTACACTAATGTATAAGTAGTTCTTAGGGAACCCTATTTTCCCTATGATTGATATATGTGTACACATATATAATATGATAATGATACTATTGGAGATAAGTGTGATTGGAACTCTATAAGTTTATTTTTCTTAGAATATAATTTATTTTCTAACCTTGAATATATTTCCATTGAATTATAGTAGAGGTGTAGTAATAGACTATTTTCCCCTTAATACTATTGTAAGCATTGGGTTATGAGTCTAGTTTGACTTGTAGCTACCTTAACTCTTATTTAAGGTATATGATCACTATTATAGTCTTATTTAGGTAACTAAGTCATCAAATATATTATATTTAGGTATTGAGTTGTCTTGCATGAGAACCAAGGCATAAGTAGGGTATATATAAGAGCTAGTGATTAGTTTATCATCATCATATCGTGAATTGGGTTATTATTGGAGATATTTGGAGGCTTCCCATTGAATATTATTATTCTCAACTATTGTCAATTATTTGTAGAACATTTCTTATTATATTATTCTCTTGTGCAAGTTATTTCATTACAAGTGGAGCTAGATCACAATCTTGGCACTTGGAGAGAAAAAATCAAGGCATTTTTTAGATCAAGATGTCGAATTGGGAAGCACATATCTCTCTCAAATTGATGATTTTTTCCCCAATTTTAAAAGATTTTTTCAAGTCCATATCGAAGTGAGAGCCCCAATTTGAGGTTATTTGGATCTGATTTGGAGGAGTTATTATAAAATTAGGGTTTCCACTAAATTCACTCCAAGACTATAAATAAATAATTTTTTAATTTCTAAAGGTCTTATCAAGGAAATATTGAAGCTTCTAGGGTCCATATTTGATCTCCTTTGGAGTATATTTGATGATATTAAAAAATTATGATTTCCAAAAAATTCACTCTCAAGGCTATAAACCAACAAAATTCTTGGATATTTTTTCTCTAAGGCATAATCTAGGCCCAATTTATTGTAAATTTTTTAGATCATTTGGATTTGTTTATTGTAATTTTTTATAAAATTTATTTTCCATCATGCAAGGGGCTTCACCAAGAGGCAAAAACAATACATTTAATTTTGGAAAGACTCTTAATAAATAGAATCTAATAGTTGAGGTAAAGGATGTTATAACCAATGAAGACATGAACAAGATGAAGAATTAAATCAAGGAAGAAACTAACAAGATTAGGGGGGAAATTAGGGTAGAAACCAACAAGATGAAGGAATAAATCTTATTTAATATAAATTTGGATATAGGAGATCTCAAGATGATAATTGGTTAAATATTCTTAAGCCAAGGTTCTATAGATTCTAAATATATGGGTCCAAAGAACAATACTTGGGAAGAAAATGAGTCTCCTAAGGGGAATTATTATTTTTTGTTTGAATAAAATATGAAGATGAATCATCACCCAAGTAAATCTATGGATTACAATTTTACACCAAAGATGGATAAGCAAAAGTTTGATGGTAATGAACTAGCCAATTAGCTCAACCAAATGGAGTGGTTCTTTGATCTTCATCATGTTACATGCCAATAAAAGGCTACAATGACATATTTACACTTGGATGATCTAGAACAATTCATTTGGTATCATAAGCTATATGAAGAGAATAAAAATAAGGGATGCATTGTCACATAGTCTATTTTCCAAGAGGACCCCACTGCACATTATAGTGAGAATCTTATGGATAACTACTTTAGCCAACATACTAAATTAAAGAAAACATGCATGGTCAAGGATTATATTCATCAATTCTAAGCTTTGTCTTCAAGAATGGAGAATTTTGTAGAGGAAAATTTACACGAATTATTCTTAGGTGTTCAAAGGACCACATAAAACATGATGTACACATGTTCTATCCAAATCCGAATAAATGATTATTTGGTGCAAGGGCACCTACACCTATTTGATGCAAAATTGAGTTTTGAAGGTCATCTTGTAGGAAAGTAGGCAATTTGATGTTTTACCACAAATAAGGTCTAATCAGACAATTTGTAATGTGCTTTAGTGCTTGGGAGGTCACTCAATTGGAAAATGTAAGAGATATTTAAAATTTACAATTATTGACATTTAAAAAGTTGTCAAAATTGCCATTTTTGCAATGTAATGGGTTGTTAGTGTTTAAAAGGTAGTTGCAAGAATTGGGAAGTTAGTAACTAGTTTGGAGAGTGTTTAAAAAATCCTCTAAAGGCATGAGCAAAGGTTGTTGGGAAGTTGGAGATCAAAATTCAATAAAACACAACATTCAAATATGCATTTTCTCTATTTTTCTGAACTTTTCTTCCTTGGTATAGACCCATATAGGTCTGTCATGGATTGAGCTATTGGTGCATGTTAATGTATGTGTTAGATTCATTTTACCTTTGGTTTGATAGTCTAATTATTTTTTTGGTTTGAGAAACCTTCAAGTTTCAGTGATTGCCTTGTTTTGTTGTGTTGAGGGTTTGAGGGGTTCAAGATGATGTATTGACCAATCCACCTACTGTTCTGACCCTATGGCTCGGTGAATTGTTCTGTATTATGATAGGTTAGTCTTTTCAAGGCTTTGGGTGTTGAGGGAATGAAGAAACTTGATAATGGTGTAGAGTCCTAGGGCTGGGCAAAGTAGTTTACATATGAAAATGAGGAAACAAGATGGTGTTTTGGACAAATAAGGAAGATAGTGGCCATGTGAGTGTTTTTTGAGTCTGTGCAAGTGTTTTGAAGAATGTTTGAAGTGTTCATTGGACTGGTTAAGCCCAAGAGATATGATTTTTAATAAAACCCTTATTTTGTGTATAGGAGGGTTTCTAGGATCAACATGAAAAGGAGTTTGAATCTTGGAAGTAAAGTTGGATTCTATTGTTTTGAGGCATTTTAATTTCTGCCTCAAAGTTTTAGAGGGTTTGATAATGTCTAGAGATCACTCGCTTTGTAAAAGAGGGGCTAATTGACTAGCCTAGGGCAGGGGGTAAGGTATTATTTCTCTATTTTGGTCCAAAGGAATTGATACTAGTTTTTACGTATGTTATGTAACTTGAAAATGGGTATCTTAATCACCTTTGATTTTGTTAGGCATTTTGGAAAATATTGATGAAAAAGCCCTGAAACTGGGTTGCCAATGCTACCAGGGAAAGCATGCTTGGAAGGTGAATTTTGAAGAGATATTTGGATTTTTCTTTGGAGGATGATTTATATCCACTTTATTGTATATTTTGAATGGTTTGATAACCCTCTCTACATCAAAGTGGTATCAGAGTGAGGGAGTACGTCTCTTGTGAAAGAAGGTTGAAGTTTTGTGTGTAAGAAGAGGAAGGTCATTGAAGGAATTAAAATGCCTCCTATGGGGAATGTTGTTGCAAGGAAGAATGACAACCATGATAAAGAAATAGAGGCCCTGAAGTAGGAGATTGTTGGGATAAAAGCTAAAGGTAGGTCTCTTTTGGAAGAAAGTGATTCTGAAGAGGAAGAGAACTCTAGTGAAGAAGAGGAGATGGATCTAGAAAATGTGAGAACGATGAAGCTTTTGAAGGCTATGAAGAAGGATGGACATGGAAAAATGGATCTACCTATGTATGGAGGCAAAATTGATAGTGAAGAGCTCCTGGATTGGATTGGAGCTATGGAGAACTATTTTGATAGTGAAGAGATTGATGAAGGCCATAAGATGAAGAAGGCTAAAACAAAACTAAAAGGACATGCTTTACTATGGTGGAATTTTGTGCAAGATGAAAGGAAAAAGAAAGGAAAAAGAAAGATCACTTCTTGGGAGAAAATTAAGACAAAAATAAAAGGTAAATTCCTTCCTTGTGATTATAATGTTCAATTGCTTAAGAAGTTACAAAATCTTAGACAAAAAGGACTAGATGTGCAATCATATACTGAATAATTCTATAGGCTAAGCATAAGGACCAAACATGAAAAAGATGAGGAAGAGATGGTAGCTTGACATTTGAATGGTCTAAGATATAAAATTTAGGATGAGATTAGTTTGTTGGCACCAAAATCAGTTGAACAATGCTTTCAAATGGCAATGAGGGTAGAAGAAAAACTAAAGAGGAGACAAGAGAAGGAAACAAGAGGAAGAGGCAACACTTCTAGAAGTAGGGGATCTAATTCTAATTCAAAGCAAAACAATGAGATTCAAGGAGATGCCATGAAGGGACAAGAGAAATCTGATTTCAGAGGTGGATGGAGAGGCACAAGAGCCAAATTTGGGGGGGGGGGGAGGAATGCAAACACCTTTTCAAGAAGATGCTACAATTGTCAAGAATTTGAACACCCATTTTGCAAGTGTCCTCTAAGCCAAGGTTCAATGTCAAGTGGTGATAGGAAGAGTGAGAGAAGGACACAGCTGGTCCAAGAAGAAGAATGTGAAAGTTCAAGTAAACCTGCTGATCTAGAAGAGGGAGAAGCACTTATGGTAAGAAGGAATTTGTTCCAGGCACCTAAGGAGGAAGACATGAGTCAAAGAAGGAGTCTACTCAGAACCTCATGCAAATGCAAAGGTAAGGAATGTCAAGTGGTCATTGATTCAGGTTCTCAAGATAATATGGTGTCTAGGGAGATGGTAGATAAATTAAGTCTAGAGAAGATTCCTCATGTAGCACCCTACAAAGTTTCTTGGGTGAATGATAGTAAAAAATTAGTGGTGAATGAGCAAGAATATGTAGATTTCCAGATTGGGGAGTGCAAAGATAGGGTCTTGTGTGATATATTGCCGATGGATTGTTGCCATTTTCTCTTGGGGAGACCATGGCAATTTGATAGAAGGTCAATGTATGATGGTAGGGAGAATACCTACACCATCAAGAATGATGATCAAAGCTTTAAGTTGACTCCCTTGCAAGGAAGTGGAAGAGATAAGGGTAAGTCTAAGGTGGTGATTTTTGGAAAAAAGTAGCCTTTAAGGCTTGAGGACAATAATAATGGCATGTTTATAGGCTTGGAGCAAGGTACTGGTGTTAGAGCAGCAGGAAAAGAAAAAACAAATGGTGCTAGGACAGTGACAAGATCAATTTTGCAAAGGGTAGAGAAAAAACTCATGCCTAAACCTGATTTGGTTAAGGTGAATGGTAAAGGGACAGTGAGGAGTTTGGTTTTGCACAAGAAGATAGATTGGAATTTGATATAAGCAAGAGGAATGGAGATGAGTCTGCAAGGTAGTATGAAGGACAAAGTGATAAGTTTGTGGATAAGTACATGAGGCAAGGTGAATTCATTGTGGGGACCATAGTGTGTCCTAATAACCTGAGTAATGTTGCAATGCAAGTGAGATTTGCAAGTGTAGGGGTTGATATGCTTGGTAATGTAGTAGTACAGGGTAATGATAGTATGAAAAGCTGGATGGTAGTAAGAAGAGGGTAGTATGAACAAAGAGACAAAAGTCTGATGACAGTGAAGGAAGGGTAGAGTACACAAGTGAAGGTGGATGGGTATAAGTATGGAGGTGAAATCAAGAAGAAGACATGTCTATATACTACTAAAACTTGTTTGATTGTAGGTATGAGGATTGAGACAACACCAAGTTTTGATCCAGGCACAAGGATGGGGCAAACATCAGGTCTGAACATGTAGATGAAGACAACTTTCAACATGAACACAATCAATGGGGTAAGGAAGATCAAGAAAACTCCATGTATGCACTAGTTGAAGGAGGTTGATGATCATAAGATGAATGGGTAGCAATGATGAGGCAATGCAAAATTTTCAACTCTTGGGACAAGAGGCCTTTCTATGGGGGGATGTATGGTGCAGGGGCACCTACACCTATTTGATGCAAAATTGAGTTTTGATGGTCATCTTGTAGGAAAGTAGGTAGTTTGATGTTTTACTGTAAATAAGGTCTAATCAGACCATTTGTAATGTGCTTTAGGGCTTGGGAGGTCACTCAATTGAAAAATGTAAGAGATATTTAAAATTTGCAATTATTGACATTTAAAAAGTTGTCAAAATTGTCATTTTTGTAATATAATGGGTTGTTAGTGTTTAAAAGGTAGTTGCAAGCATTGGGAAGTTAGTAACTAGTTTGGATAATGTTTAAAAAATCCTCTAAAGGCATGAGAAAAGGTTTATGGGAAGTTGGAGATCAAAATTCAATAAAACACAACATTCAAATCTGCATTTTCTTTGTTTTTTTGAAAATTTCTTCCTTCGTACAGACCCATGCAGGTCTGTCATGGCTTGAGGCTATTGGTGCATGTTAATGTATGTGTTGGCTTCATTTTACATTTGGTTTGAAAGTCTAATTCTTTATGTGGTGTGAGAAACCTTCAAGTTTCAGTGACTGCCCTATTTTGTTGTGTTGAGGGTTTGAGGGGTTCAAGATGATGTATTGACCAATCCACCTACTATTTTGACCCTGTGGCTCAGTGAATTGTTCTGTATTATGATAGGTTAGTTGTTTCAAGGATTTGGGAGTTGAGGGAATGAAGAAACTTGATAATGGTGTGGAGTCCTAGGGTTGGGCAAAGTAGTTTACATGTGAAAATGAGGAACCAAGGTGGTGTTTTGGAAAACTAAGGAAGATAGTGGCCATGTGAGTGTTTTTTGAGTCTGTGCAAGTGTTTTGAAGGATGTTTGAAGTGTTCATTGGATTGGTTAAGCCCAAGAGACATGATTTTTAATAAAACCCTTATTTTGTGCATGTAGAAGGAGGGTTTCTAGGATCGACATGAAAAGGAGTTTGAATCTTGGAAGTAAAGTTGGATTCTATTGTTTTGAGGCATTTTAATTTCTGCCCCAAAGTTTCAAAGGGTTTGATAATGTCTAGAGATCACTCGCTTTGTAAAAGAGGGGCTAATTGACTAGCCTAGGGCAGAGGGTAAGGTATTATTTCTCTATTTTGGTCCAAAGGAGTTGATACTGGTTTTTACATATGTTATGTAACTTGAAATTGGGTATCTTAATCACCTTTGATTTTGTTAGGCATTTTGGAAAATATTGATGAAAAAACCCTGAAACCGGGTTGCCAATGCTACCAGGGAAAGCATGCTTGGAAGGTGAATTTTGAAGAGATCTTTGGATTTTTCTTTGGAGGATGATTGATATCCACTTGATTGTATATTTTGAATGGTTTGATAACCCTCTCTGCATCATTATGGTAAGGTAGGAAGGATAAAAAAAATTGATTAATAAAAGGAATTTTCTAGCAAGGCAGATTGGAGGATCTTTGCATCATTATTTCTTCGAAATGGTTGTGTTTCAAATTTGATGAAAAATACAATAAAGGACATAAATTTTCTAAGAAGAAAATTCTACTTTGAGGGTGCCTATGGTAAAAAAGAGGTAATAGTGGTCATAGAAGACTCTAAAATGTCCAACCATCTCTCAAGTGATGCTTTGTTAGATATTGGTACCTCATAAACCCTTAAGGTAATTAATTCCCTTAGAAATTGAAAGGTAGAAATATAAATTAACTAAATAAATACTCGTAACTTCATTAATAGTAGGTTGAAAAATAATTAAACTATTTTGTTTACCCAACCTTATAATTTAATGTTATGGTTGCAAATGAAGGTACATTTATTTTTTAGGGAAATGGCACGGTATCAAACTCCTTATGGGAGACTACATGCTTTATTTTTTTATATTTTCCATCTCCATGGCTAGAAAATACATTGTATTAGGAGTCTATTAGAGCACTAGTTTAGGAATAATTAAGGTGAAATTCTAAGGGTTATTCATGTTGTTTCACTTAGAGGGTAAACCATTTGAACTAGGGGGGTTAAATACAAAGTATCCATGAGTGGTAAGCTTATGTTAAACTCAAAATATGATTAATAAAGGGGTAGATAGAGGCGTGGTTCAATTATTATCATTGGAAGTGTAACATCCAAAGATTCCTACAACACTTTCTCAAGCTATTTTGAAAGGTTGACTAAGAGGTTGCCTCCCAAATATGATCCTAAGAAAGCCATTTAGTCAGTGCTAATGTACTATCCACCATTCTTCACCTCTTTTTTGAAGGTACAACAAAAGGTCAAAGCAAAGGAGGAACACACTTATCACTAGAAAGATGTAACAACCCTGAACAAGATATTCTCCTAAGTGATACTTCCCCTCTGCTTGGAGGAATGAACATATTCCTACATCCAACTATCACAAGCACATGGTAGTTAGTTGTTCACAAAACATGTATTACACGTAATACATCTCCATAGTTAGAGTATTAATTCAATAACCATCCATTTCACATATATGCATTTCATATAACATTAAATAAAATAACGTTCATTCATAATGCATTGATAAAAAAATGTAAGCACATTTTATTCACCATCAGAATACAAATTACATTCGCATTTACCCTTCATAGTAATAGTAAATAGTAATTAGTAAATAGTGTTAGTGCGTAGCTGTAGATGTTTAAAGTGACTGACATGCAAAGTATCATGTAATAACCCTGGCCAAGATCTTCTCCTGAGTGATACTTCCCCTCCACCTAGATGAATGAACATATACCTACATCCAACTATCACAAGCACATGGTAGTTAGCTGTTCACAAAACATGCATTACACATAATACATCTCCATAGTTAGAATATTAATTCAATAACCATCCATTTCACATATATGCATTTCATATAGCATTGAATGAAATAACATTAATTCATAATGCATTGATAACAAAGTGCAAGCATATTTTATTCACCATCAGAATACAAATTACATTCACATTTACCCTACATAGTAATAGTAAATAGTAATTACATGATTGGTGTGTAACATACTTCCCCCCTTGTGACTCGTCGTCCCCGATGATCTATAACACTTTAACATACAAATAAAGTCTAATAAAGTTTTACTTACCATTCCCAAAATATGTAAGTTTTATAAAACATTCATCCTATGTAGCACCACTCCTTGCAACCATGTCCCCCCTGGACTTTACATCAAATGTCCTTGCTATCACATAGGGAAAACTTGTATGTCTCACACATACTTACTCTCTCAAGAGCTTATGTGTTGTATTCATAATATTTCATATGTATATCCCATGTTCAATAATATCAGAATAACACATGACACCTATATCATAATGACTGGTAAGCACATTCTCACTGGCTAATGAATTTATCCTTAGTGTAATCCAAATAGATAAGGAATGTCAGTGCGTTGTACACTACACCATGCGTCCCTTCCTTTTCTTTGGTATTTACACCTTGGTCAACTTAGAAGCCGAGTTTTTCCATCACCTACTTATCTATTTTCTTACACAAAAAGTAATTCTCTTGACCACTTGTCCATCTTGAGCACAACATTGCTCTTGGACATCTATCAAGTCTAATACTACTTCATACTTAAGCTTTGTATTGAAAAAGCTTCATTGATCTCTTTGATCTATTACTCCTTTTTGACAAACAATGCATACTCATAGATTCATAGTATTCTCCCTA
Organism: Sequoiadendron giganteum; assembly: GCA_007115665.2. NCBI lineage: Eukaryota > Viridiplantae > Streptophyta > Pinopsida > Cupressales > Cupressaceae > Sequoiadendron > Sequoiadendron giganteum. The sequence continues at coordinate 462,177,307 of CM021106.1, forward strand.
AATCCAAGAATCCTTGACTCTTTGAAGCTATAGGTTGCTATCAATAAGGGAGATTCTCTCAATATTCTCTATCCCTTAGATTTTTATATCTAATTCATAGGATGAAGGCATATATTAGTTATTCTTACTAACCTTCCTACATAACCTAGTTGTATAATCTTTCACAATCCAAGGGGATATAATAAAAAGTTGTTGGTTTAGGAGTTTCCACTCTAGGGACAACTCTTAACTAGTCCCAAACTCAAACAAGTTTTTAGGAATCTCATCTTCCTTATAATTTCCCCATGTTCTTTTCTCTTGCCATCTTGGTGTAAGAACATTTCACCCATTATCTTCCGATAAGGTTTACGTAACACTTATGTAATGATCTCATAGGTTCTAGTGTTGAACCTGGTAGCTTTGATACCACATGCAACAACCCCAAAAAATATCTTCTCTTGAGTGATACTTCCCCTCCACCTGGAGGAATGAACATATACCTTCATCCAACTATCACAAGCACACGATAGTTAGTTTTTCACAAAACATGCATTACACGTAATTCATCTCCATAGTTATAATATTAATTCAATAACCATCAATTTCACATATATGCATTTCATATAACATTAAATGAAATAACGTTCATTCATGATGCATTGATAACAAAGTGCAAGCACATTTTATTGAACATCAGAATATAAATTACATTCACATTTACCCTACATAGTAATAGTAAATAGTAATTGCATAATTAGGGTGTAACAAAAGAGGTACTCTCTAACTACACAAAGAATATGTCAAAGTCACAAAATAATAGGAAGCAACAAGATATCCAACATAAATTTTCAATACATATTATGCTTCTTGGGATATATGTAAATGGAAGACCCATCTCAATGATTGGGTTAAATTTTTTCCAAACATACACAAAGAAGTTGAGGACTAGGACACTCACAAAATGGAAGAATTTTCTAGTTGAAGTTTCTACATAGGAAGATGAAGATTTTGTGTAGAAACAACTTCATTTGATCAATGCTGAGGACAACTCTTATGTGAAAAGGGGACATGCTTCACCCTTAACTTTATAGTGCTCATAGGGTTATGAGTAATTAGCTTTTGGGTACCTTGAATCTTATTTAAGTTAGTTGATCATTATTATTATCTCATTTGTGCAATAAGTATAATCCTAGATGTTATATTTAGGTATTTAAGTTAGCTTGGGTGGAAACTAAGGCATTATTAAAGTATATATAAGACCTAGTGATTGGTTTATAAACATCATATTGCGAATTGTGTTCTTATTGGAAATGTTTCGATGTTTTCCCCCTCAAAGTGGCTTATTATTCTCAAGTACAAGTATTATCAAGTATTTGCAACATGTTTCCAATATATTGTATTCTTCTTTTGTGCAATTTTTTTCTTTACATAACTTCTTATATATTATCTTATACACATTATAATTATTATCCTCATATTTTCTTCCATGTATTTTTTTCAATTATTTAACCATTTCAATATAAAAAGTATAGAGATACAAACTAGAGTAAAATTGTAAAGCATATAAATTTAAAAATCTAAATAATCCACACATGAATTGATAATAAAAACTTGTAATAATGTTTATTAAAATGAAGGCTATTAGGGGAGAAGAGCTAAACTTGGCACGGGGTTGTATAGTGGGGACAAAAGTAGTCCCATGTGGGCCCGACACTAGAGTGCCTTAATATCCAATGGTAAAACAGTTTTCATCCATAAATTCAACAAGAGTACTTGAATCACAGTACCATCAATATTGTATTATAATCGGTTTATATTTGTCCCAAACATAAATAGTTATTCACAGTCTTACATGTCAGAGAATATTCAAAGCACATCTAACATCATAGACATCCAAGACATATTGCTTGTTAATGGCCCGTAGCTTTAAAACATGCAACCAACATATAAAATTAGTATAACCCACACTCCCCTATAATATCACCACTTGCATTACATCACCGCCAATATTTTAATAGATCCACATCCACGAGAACAACTAAGAGACAAGACTGTCCTATCACTAAATCCAATCAAACCTACCCCCTATCCCACTTTTCCAACTACACAACACTCAAAGGAAAATCAATCATTTAGATGTGTCCCATCGATCAAATCCCTACACATAGCTACTGATGCATTCTCCTCTTTTGCTACCTGCAACCACCAAAATAATGGTGTTAAATCCACAAAAATCACCTAAGCAACAAACAACCACTTCACGCCATAAATACATACAAATATACAATTGAATGCATCGAAACAAATTTTCAAATTTGAAAAAGGAGGACAAAAATTAAAGACTCCATACCAAACCAACATTGAATATATAAAGAGATTTACAAATTCAAAAATGCATTACTCAATCTTAACCAATTTCCATTTACCATGTCTCACTTTCATATTCAGTTCTACATTTTCATGGAGGCAGATGAAGAAAGAGGAGAAGCAACAACAACAACACACTATCAAGATACAGGCATTCTATTGCTACTAATTGTTTATGCCTATGAATGCCAATTTGTTCAATGTTATGCAATTTTTTTTTCACAATACTGGAAATATCTGGGGTTCCACCTTGATACTATTTACCTTGGGTTTTTCATTTATATTCTTTATGTTTGTCACGTACTTATTTTATCAATTATTTAATTGCAATTATTAATCATGAGATTTGCATGTTTATTTTAGATGATTATAAAAATTGAAATTGAAATGCAAATGCAAATGCAAATGAAATGATTTGAAATTCATTATTATGAAATTCGGGGATTGTCATTACTGATGAAAATTTGAGTGCAAGTGAACGCAGGAACAAGTGAACGAGAATGAAGGCAAGAACATTGCGAGAACATTGATCAAGTAGAGTCGTTTTAGCCATTAGACGTTAATAAGGATGATGGAATCTCACACACCACTTAGTTATTTTAATGTATTTTTGTGATGCATATTATTTGGAAATTTTAAATAAGTTTATCTGATTACTCAAATATATGTGAAAATGAATATGTTTGTTTTAAATGGAAAGATTGATTTATTTGCAAAAAGTTAGGCAAATTGAGTATATGATGTTTTTGTGTGGAAAGACAAATTTAAATCCTTTTGAAAACTAAAATAGTAAATCTTTTATTATTAGTTGAAAATAATAATGCTTTTTAATTTTGAATTAATAGAATAACCATATATAGAAATATATATGTTAAAATAAGAATATATATTAAATTTTGTATTTCAATAAAGAGAAGTAAATAAGAAATAAATGAAATACATTTTAAATTTAAAATGAATTGAAACAGTAGAAAACAATTTGAAAACGTTTACCTCTCAATCAATTTTGCATGCAAATGAAGAGATGGAACTCTGAGTTATGGCCATCACTACTATAAATTTGGCATAATTTATGGATCGACTTTTCTTGTTTACTTCACCATTCAATGAATGAATAGAGAAAAAGGAAAAATCCATTTTTAAAAAAAGGAGAGAGTTTTTGTTTGAAATCCTCTGAATTCATGTGCAAGTGGTAGGAAGGAGGCGACCATAAGAGATGGAATAGAGAAAATTTAGTTGGCTTATCCCATGCACATATGGGAAAGGGAGTAAATAAGGAAAAGTGCATGGCAAGTGAAGAGGAGAGAGCTTGTAAGTGTGCAAGAAGGAAGAGAAGGTGAAGTGCGCAAGAGGAGGGAGTGAGTTTTGGAGAACATAATTTTACTCTCCCTCATGCGCAAGGGAAAGAGAGGGACACGCGGCCAGGAGAAGGGAGAACAAAATTCTCTCATCATACGCATGTGAAGAGTGGACAAGGTGCGACTAGAGGAAGAAAGAAGGAAGAGAGGCATAGGAACAAGTGAAGAGAGGAGGATAGAATTGTTATCTCCAACATACGAATGGAAGAAATCAGATAGGGAGCAGATTCAACTGTTTATCATACATGCATAGGCACAAGAAGTAACATAAAAATAAAAATTCATCACCAGATCCAGGAAACACACAGCTACATGAGATTGCCGGGTAGATTCAATGAAAACAATATTTACCCGAATTCATAGTCAATTAATATATGATTTAAACTCTTTTCTATTATTCTTCTATTTTACTATTGAAAACATATTGCTGTTTTTAAACGAATTTAGAAAATAGTTCATATACCAGACTGTATTTTTTTTATGGAGATAAAGAACGAACTTGAACAAAAAATAATTAAGAGACAATAGATTTCTGTATTTAGAGAATTTTGTTTAACATATTAAAAGATTTACACAAAAAATAGGAAAATCAAGATTTATTTCCAATATAAACATTTAGTAAAGATTCTCATAGGAAACTACATGTTTTTAGATTCAGAAAACCCCCAAACGAAAACTATATTCATTAACTGTACAAACAGAGAATTGGAAATTACCAGAAAAGAACATGAAATCATTAAAATAACACAGATCAAAATTGTTGAATGTTTTCCAGAATGAAAGGATTAAAATAATTTTTGTGTTTTTAAATATGCTTAAAAAGTAAAAGTGGATTTGTTAATTCTCGAGGAATGACACCAAATTGTACAAAACATAATTTAAATATGAGGTTTTATGTTTTTGAAAAGATATTATTTAAAAGGAAATATGAAAAACATAAAAGAAAGAAAGTAAAATTAAAAATACAAATTGCTTTGAAATGAAACGAATTAGAAAAGGATTATTTCGAAGTGTAGATGAATTTTATGAGTAAATGAACCAAAAGAATGTGTGCTCTTTTATTTATTTTGAATATAAACATTATGTTATTTATGATTTAAATCTGTAAGATTGTTGTATTAAAACCATGTTTGCTTGAAAAATAAAAGTGCAGTTCATGTGTTAGGGAAAGATAATTTTAATTTTGAATGGAACCATGCATGCTTGATAATTGAATGTGCATGACATGTGTTTGGAAAGTTACCTTCCGGGACGGGTGCCGAATATGGGTTTATAGAGAGCGTAGTTTTACTTTTCCAAAACTACTATTATTTGTCGTGCATGACATTTTACTTGGCCGAGTAACTTAAGGACCATTGAAATAGATGGAATGTGAATAACTCTCTACCATATCCTAGTATCGAACTTGCTTGTTTCTTAAATGAATTAGAAAAATGAAAATGCTTGTGGATTTACTAGTTATACTAGGCACACATCAAATTCCATCCTGCTTGTTGACTTCTTTTTGCTAAGCGATTCGTGCATGGTCGGGTATTCTTTGAATGACTAAGGAATTTCGGGGAAGCGTAAGCTTCGAGGTTGGTCGGAAAAAGTGCCCGAACCTTGTTCCCGTATTCATGTTTGAAGATAAGCTATTGGATTGAAGATCAAAGGAAGATTTCTTCACATATCTATTATATTTTATTCATGTATGATCATTGTAGAACTTAAGGCGACATAATGCCTAAGTCTTGAATTTTAAATTTCTTTTACAATGTTTTTGTATTATTAAATGTCATGTAAGATGACATGTTTATGAATGTAATTGGAAGTATTATGAATCTTATTGTAGACTTTAAGTCGATATTTGGAATCTTTTGGATTAAACAAATTTAATTGAATGGAGTTATGATATTTTATGGAATGGAAATGAATTTATTAAAGGAATTATAGATTATTTGGAATTAAAGAGTTTCGCTCTTTACAATGTCAAAATGGAAATATGTTGTATGCGATGTAAACGTTTGTCACAATAACCTATAGCTCAATATATGGGGTTTCAACTTACACCATTTATTAATTTCAAGTCAATTTAGTTTAATTTCTGGGTTTTTTAATGTTCTATATGCCTGCCAATATAGATCAGTTCTATGCACTGTAAATGTTTGTGACCCACAAACCTAAAACTCAATATTTGGGGTTTCAACTTACACTATTTATAAATGTCAAGTCATTTGAGTTCTATTTTTGGGGGTTTTTTATGTTCTATATGCATGGGTATATAGATCAGTTCTATGCACCATAAATTTTTGTCACCCACAAGCCTATAACTCAATATCTGGGGTTTCAACTTACATTATTTATGAATGTCAAATCATTTCAGTTCAATTTCTGGGTATATAGATCAATTCTATGCACTATAAATGTTTCTCACCCACTACCTTGTGACTCAATATCTGGGGTTTCAACTTATACTGTTAATGGATGTCAATGCATTTATGTTCCTTACAATGTGATTGTTACACCCTATCTGCTCTAAGTGCACAAGACCAAGTCATTTATGTTCATTACAATGTGATTGTTTCACCCTATTCTTTCTAACTCATTATCTGGGGTTTCAACTTATACTGTTTATGGATGTTAATGTATTTTTGTTCCTTACAATGTGATTGTCACACCCTATCTGCTCTAAGTGCACAAGACCAAGTCATTTATGTTCATTACAATGTGATTGTTACACCCTATTCTTTCTAACACACTATATGGGGTTTCAACTTATACTGTTTATGAATTCCAATGCATATCTACTTAAAAACAATGTGATTGTTTCACCCAATATACTCTAAGTGCATAACATCAATTGCTTTTAGTTCAATTTCAATATTTTCATATATATTCTATATGCCTGGGAATGCCAACATTTTATATGCTATGTAAATTTTCTCACACAAACTTGTAACTCAATATCAGGGGTTTCAACTTATACTGTTGATGAATGTCAATGAACTTTAGTTCTTTACAATGTTAATACCAATCTGCTGAAGGGCATAAGACCGAGTCCATTCATTTCAATCCAAAATGTTCTAAACTTGTGCAATTCAAACAAAGTAGTATGATCACATAAAATTCAACTATTACCAAATTTTACATTATAAACTACAAAACACACAATAAAGAAAAATATTATGTTCATGCATCACTCTGTCTTTAAGGGTGTTCATTGATGGTTATTATCATTGTTTGAAACATGTTTCATAATGTGTGTATATGAAATATAAATTTGATATGAGGTCCACACCAATGAAGAAGAGATCCATGACAAGGTGGCCTGCATGTAAAAGAGGGGTTACATTCTCCCTGAAGAAGAACAAAATGTACAAGTGAAGACAGTTGTGGTAATTAGTGCTCCAACAAGCAGGAAAAAAATAACATCACAACAATGGGAATTGAAAATGAATGAAATAGTAAATCACCAATCTAATGACATGGTGGACAACCAGCTTGAGGAACTTAATGATGACCTAAGTCTCCCCTCGGCCCCTAGCCCACTATCTTGGTTGGAAGATGGATCTATGAATATGGGTGATGACAATCTAAGTCTTCCCTTAGCTCCTAGCCACCCGTCTTGGTTGGTAGAGGGAGATATGAATGTGGGTAATGATGGTTTAAGTCTTCCCTCAACCCCTACCCAACCATCTTGGTTGGTAGAGGGATCTAAGAAATTGGGTATTGTCTTGCAGTGGGAAGAAGACCAAGGAACTTATTCATTTCCATCTCCACCTACTACGTTTCCCATACCACAAATACTAAATTACTATGCAGATTTTAGAAAGGAAAGAGAGAAAAAGAGGGAGGAAGAGAGAGCTAAAAATAAACAAGATAGGAAGGAAAGAGAGCAGAAGAGGAAGCAAGAGATAGTTCAAAAGAAACAAGATAGGAAGGAAAGAGAGAAAAAGAGGGAGCAAGATAAAGTTCAAAAGAAACAAGATAGGAAGGAAACAAAGCAAAAGAGGGAGCAAGAGAGAGTTCAAAAGAAACAAGATAGAAAGGAAAGAGAAAACAAGGTGGATCATAGGTCATTACAGCAAGAAAGACAGATAAGAAGTCTTACAAATGCATTACCAGAGAACCATGCCTTGTTTTGGGAAATATTGAACATATACATCCCTCTGTTTGTTGTTGTTGATGTCAATTCGAGTCTTAGTCCAAATGTAGGTTGCACTCCACTTTCTATTGGAAATAATTATTCAACATCGTTGCATGTAAGTTGCACTCAATTTACAAATACACATGCAAATCATGTAATGACAACTCAAAACGCAAAATCAGGAGACGAGAACACATCTCCAGATGTTTTTCTTAGCATGCTTGATTGAGGTTGGGAGGGACCATCCCTACAAGTCTATGAATTATTGGATACTTTTTTGATGTATATTCCAGGTTGCAAGATATAGTTCAATTGTTGGTTGTTTAATTTTTTTGTTGAGAACTGTAATATCTTGATATTAACTAGATAATTTTTCCCACCACATCACCCTGCCACTTGTGCATCTGCCAATTTTGTTTTTTGTTTTTTTTTTTTAAAATTTTGAACACCCCCACCTGCCACACACTAATTCATCCATGGTTTTCTAAACATGACCATTTTTCCCTTCGCCCCAAAAGTGGAGCGCATCCGCCTCCTTAGTTAGTGCACAAATATGCGTGCATTGGATCAGACAAACACGTGGCTTCCAACAACCTTGCCACCCTAAACGACCAATTTAGAGCATTGATTGCTCATCACCTCCTTCATTACCTCCACTGAGAAACTTTCCTTACGCATTCCTCCATAGTTACTTATCTAGAGAAGCACGTAATTTGAAGATCAAGGTTCATTCAATGCTCCAAATTCTTGCATATCCCGATCATTGCCATTCCTTTTGTTTGTGTTTATTCTAGAGTGTTCATTTGGTTACACACCCATACTGGTTCAACTCTATATTGGAGAGGCTTCATTTCACCAAACCATTATTAGTGTTAAATCATGTTGCATATACCATCAATTTGAAAAGTATAATGAAACTGAGTTTAACACTAAAATGCTCTTTTGAAAAAGAAGTCTCTTCAATGCTAGAACCTCAAATGCTACTACAATTTTCTATCCTATATTATGTAAATATTGTTGCCATTATTATGAAGATTCCTATATCATGTCTTTGTTACCAAATGGATATGTTTATTGGCTTATTAAATGGATATGTATATGGGCCTACTTAGCAATATGATGTACATTTTGGCAATGTAGTGCAATTGCTTGTAAATGTAAGTCTGCTTAATTATACTAAAACTTTGTTTATGGTGATTGCTTGATTGGGACGAAATGTACAACACACTTTGCATAACAATTACATCTATACAAAAAATTATGCATTAAAAACCACAAACAATATGACTTAAATCCACATATAGTCATGTACACAACACTAGAAACATCATTTACATGATATAGAATGTATGAACAACAACAACCTCTTATGTATAATCTAATGAATTTGGTGATGGGACAGACTTGGCTCTTACTTGTTCTCATGACATTGGATCTATGAAAATATTGGCGGTGATGTAATGCAAGTGGTGATACTTAAGGGGAGTGCTGCTTATACTAATTTTATATTTTGGCTACATGTTTTAATGCTACTGGCCATTAACAAGAAATATGGACTGTATGATTGTGGTATCATATGAGCTTCGAATATTCTATTAAATGTAAGACTACGAATAACTATTTGTGTATGGGATAAATATAAACCAATTATAATACAATTTAGATGATACAATTATTTGAGTACTCTTGTTGGATTGTATGTTTGTGGTATCACATGGGCTTTGAATTGTGATGTAATCTTTTTTGCTAAGGTTTGCAGTGGACATTGAAAGAATTTTATCTTATATAGTCATGGTGTGATGTCTTTATGTCATAGATAAATCTTTTATTAAAGTATATACCAAAAATCTCATATTGAAACCTTAAAGTGTGTGTGTTTGTTTGAATTATGATGTAATCTTTTTAACAAGTATTCAACCATGTTGCATATGCTGTTAATTTAACAAGTATAATGAAATAAATTTTAACACAATTTTTTTTTTGCGATGATTGAACCATGTTGCATCTTCAACTATTATTGGTTTCCTAGAATTCTATCCCTTATTATTCAGTTATTCATTGCACAATAATTCACTCTATAATTAGCTTTTTATATTTGATTGTTACTACAAAATATGGAAAGGGTTTGACTGATTCTCTTTTGGAGGGTTTTTTTCCATGCACTTCTATTTGTGTGTTCTTCATTACACAATCATTCATTGTGTAGATCTGTATTTCACAATTGATTAGTGCAGCTACACATATATGTATGTACATAGATTAGTGCATTTACATACATAGTGCATGTCCATATGTATGTACATGCACTAATCTATGTACATACATACACACGTTCATATATATGTATGTGCACAATAACTTTGAAAAATCATATATATTTAATTTCGAAGGTATTTTGCCATACGCTTGTATTATCTTGTTCTTCACTACACAATCATTCATTGTGCAGATCTGTATTTCACAAATATTTAGTGCACATATGTATATACATATGTACATATTATATATATATGTATGTGCATACTTTTGTACATATATGTATATTCATATATATATGCATATACACATATGTACAGTTATGCATAAACATAAATGTGCATATATGCATATACATATTAAAAGCATAAGTGATAGGGTCATGTGGCAGGCAATTGAATGAAGACGGGTTTTGGCTAACCAGGGGAGGAAAAAAAAATAAGAAATTAATCCCATTAAAATAAGAGTGATGCTTGAATAGAAACATATTTTTCCTTGTAAAAGTGACTGTGTTTAAGAACACCAAATTCAGAAGTGTTCATAAACACCTTAGATGGCAGACACTTCATCGAGCACATTGTGGATGCACCAAGAAATCAAGAGAACCTTCAAACTATGGAAAACCATAAAATATGATCAAAATCATTGACACAAAAACATAACCTTTAACTTAGGGAATATAACACACCCATTACAAATCAAATAAATAGTACAAAAAAATTGATAAGTGACATAAGACAATGGTACAACCTTAGTGAGGTTAAAAACCTCACCTCTATAGTAGGGATTTTCCTGATGATGTGTCTTGTTGCACTCACCTATATCCTGGCTTGCTGCAAGAACAAATGAAAGGAGGGACCAATCAAATACATGTAGCAGTGTTTAGCTTAATACACAAAGAATAGTAAATAAAGTGTATACCTTTCACTTGCAACTCACCATCAATGAGGCTTAGAAGGAAGAATGGGTTGAGCTAAACATGCATTGAATTTGCGTATCGATCAAGCAGAGTGAACAAGACACAATATAGAAAAGTGTCAACCAAATGTACCATAATCTCTATGATATAAAAATATACATATATTTACATACATATATGTATACATGCATATATACATCCATATATATATATACATACACATATACATCTATATATATACATACATATATATGCATACATACATATATATGCATACATACATTATATTATTAAAGAAGAAATTGAAGAAAAATTTAAGATTGGATTAGACAAAAAAATATCCTTTATAAGAGAAAGGAATTGCTAGGCATTAAGAATTGAACATTTACATTGCATACATCAGATTGCAATTCTCGGGCATAAAGAATATAAATAGAAAACCCAATTTAAATAGTATGAGGTAGAAACCATAGATATCCAATTGTAAAATAGTAAAAACAAATCATAGAGTTAAAGTTTGTGCAAAATAGGATCACCATGGATCAATCGATGTGTGACAGGTGGCAGTGTGGTAGAAATTTTAAAAAAATAAATTTGGTAGATGCACAATTGGTAGGGTCACGTGGCAGGAAATTATGTTTAATATTTTTGCTCCACCTCGCACTCCATGTGGACCTCCAAACATAGGGTGTATAGGAGCACCTTAATATCAAATTGTAAAATAGTTTTATCCATAAAGTCAACAAGAGTAGTCGAATCATTGTACCGTCGAAAATTGTATTATAATCGATTTATATTTGTCCCAAACACAAATAGTTATACACAGTCTTACATGTCATAGAATATTCAAAGCACATATGATACCACAAACATACAAGCCATATCGCTTGTTAATGTCCCATAGCATTAAAACATGTAGCTAAAACATAAAATTAGTATAACCCACACTCCCCTTAAATATCACCACTTGCATTACAACACTGCCAATATTTTTATAGATACAATGCCACGAGAACAATTAAGATCCAAGGATGTCCCATCACCAAATCCAATCGAACCCATCCCTTATACCACTTTGCATAACATACAACAGATTGGCATTCATAGGCATAAAGAATTAATAGTAGTATAATACCTATAACTTTATAGTGTGATGTTGTTGCTGCTTTTGCTCTTTCTTCCACTGCCTCCATGTAAATATGAATATGGAAGTGAGATGTGGTAAATGGAAATTAGAAAATATTGAGAAATACATTTTTGAATTTGTAAATATCTTTATATGTTCAATGTTGGTTTGGTATGGAGCTTTAATTTGTGTCCTTTTTCAAATTTGAAAACTTGTTTCGGTGCCTTCAGTTGCATAGATTGTATGTATGTATGGTGTGCAATCCTTGTTTTCTTCTTAGGTGATTATGGTGGCCTTAACACATTATTTTTGGTGGTTGCAAGTGGAAAAAGAGGAGAAGGAAACTATAGTTGTGTGTTGGAATTTGACTAATGGGACACATCTGAATGATTCATTTTCCTAGAGTGTTGTGTTGTTGGGAAAGTGGGACACTGAACTGATTTTTTTTAACTAAATCTTCACTTTCGGGCTCCTATAGCGGCTAAACCATGAGGAATTTGAAGATGATGCAAACTAGTGATTTGTGACGTTTTGTCTATAGATTCCAAATATATTTTGCTCAAAATTTTTGGAATCAGATTGTACTTATTTTTCCATCTCCTTCGTAAACTAGCTTTTTAAAAAAATTAACATTTTTAAGGAGTGACGCTCATCGTATACAACATAATTTTTTTGTGTGAAGGATAAAATTCTATATTTTTTGAATTTAGATTTTTAACTACAATATCTAGCACTTTCATTTGGTTTCATAGTGTTTTATTAAATAATTTTTTCCTTAATCAAGTTTTTAAGTCAAACCAATTATAATTGAAACATAGGCAGACTGTATACAACATAGTTTTTTCTGTATGTATCGAAATTCATTTTTTTTTAATGGATCAAGGACATCAATACCCAACCTGAACATATTTTTTTAAATTTTATTTTGATAATCTACTATTTTTCCACATACATAATAAAACCAAAACATATTAAAATTATATTCATGGATAGCTCATTTCGAGGACTACCATGATCTTTAGAAATAAATTTTAAATGAATTCATTTGATCCCCCAAAAGGTAAATCAAAAGTGATTTTTTATTAGCATTTTGATAGGTGTAAAGGAGACTCCGTTGTAGGTATGGTTTAAAACAAGCGGGGTTTTATCCAAGGGGGTTTGATCTAAGGTTGTTTGATCAAACCCTCTTCAATTGGAATCCTTAAAATATAACTTTTTAAGGCTTAAATCAATATTTCCTAAAAATATGTGATTTCAGCAAAAATAAAAATCTCCCATAAATTGTAAACCATCTTTGTGGGATCACCCATTATACATGTACACATATGTGTTCATATATATATATATGTGTGTGTGTGTGTGTGTGTGTGTGTATATGTAATAACATCAATAGATTTAACATAAATAAATTAAAAAATTACACATCATCATGTGCAAGGAAAGACACGTGTCCATTACTCAAGAAGAATATAGAGAATTATATTAAGTTAAATTTTTTGAAGTACATGTGTCGTTTATGAGGCATTACATATGGGAACATTTCCCTTACAATAGACCTCTTGGTCGATAGAAAAACTATACAAAATATATAGAAACTTGAGCCTTCTTGACAAGATCCTTTTGACCTTAGAACTCCTTTGGCCATCTCGAGGGTAAGAACATTGTGGGAGCGCATTTCCGCCCTACCACAATGTGAGACACTTCCTCATAATTCTTCAGTCCATCGAAGAATACCCGACCCAACGTGAAGAAAACTAGCAATGCAATATTGAATAGGAGTAATGGAATATGTGTGTAGAAAATCAATCAATACCTAATCACATCATGATCATCACAATATTTTATCCAACCGTCACCATTCTTGATGCTTTTGCTCATACATAATCATTCATGAAGGTTACATGTTAGATTACCATCAACGTTGCTAAGTCCATCATTTATTTAAACAACAAATAATATTTCTAAGTACTAGTTTTCTATGAAGATAACATGACTACTTGCATGCAAACCATCCAAAAATATTTTCATGAGTGCATATCAAGCAATGAAGTGGATCCAATATAAGAATATGCAAGTATTAGCATGGAAGTGAATAAAATATGTAATTTTAAATAAAGAAGGTATAGCTCATGTATGTATGTATATATATATATATATGAGTATACATTCTTAAGTAAATAAATTTCATTACCACATTACCTCCTATCCAATTATCACGGGGAAACATGTTCGATGAATTTATGAGCAAGCATTACCTTTCTTACATGGAGAAACATAATACAAATTTTATCCAACAAGCATTCCATTTCTAGAACGAATCTTCAAAGACATCAAGTCATGCAACCAACAATATTTTGTTTATATATATGAAGGTTCATAAGCATTAGATCTCGATTCAAACTTTAATATTCATCTCATTTTTGACTATAGTCTTAAGAGAAGATTAACAATTACAGTATGAGTTTGAGGTTCATTAACCTAATGACCATTTCTATCTAGTCCAAATTTACCTTATCTGGATTGAGAGGATAAATATATATTGTTAGGTAGACACCTTTGAAACACATAACAATTCATCTTAACACATTTGAATATAGTATCTATTCATTTGCTATCCACCATTTTGGAGCTTAACTCTCATAAGTGGGCTTACATCAACAAGGAAGCTAGATCCCCTTCCATTTGACATGACTGGTGTAACATATAATGTTAGAAAGGTTAACACAAGTTCATTAAAATTAAGTTGCAACAACAAAATATAGGTTTTGGATAAAGCAAAACCTATAACCTTTGCACTCCATTTCAACACCCATCCTGAAAGGTAACTTTCAAACATCACAAGTTTATTCCTTAGCAACTATGTACCCTCTAGCAGCATCTACCTTTAGGTGCTCTATTCTACTTAGATGTTGTTGTTCTACTTAAAAAAAGAGAATATTCTTTACACATATCTACGAAAAAGTAATTTCGTCCACTTATTTCCTCAACTTAATAAGATTAGAAAATAATTCAATAGATCTATTCAATACATTATACATTCATTTCAAACACATGTCACATGATTACATTCAACGTAATTTAGTATTCATTTAAGAATAAATTAAATAAGTAACAAAAGAAGGTATGTCACAAGTATGTGTATGTGCGTAGACGAAGGTCTATGTGCATACACATATATGTGCCAAATTAAGTTAATATATATTTGTGCATACATTCTAAAATAAAAACCATTGTAACAAATTTCTTTCATTCAAAATAATGCTACAGATTGTCATATCATCTGACAATAATACAAGATGTAAATTTTTCTTTTTCAAATAAATAAGAACAAATATGTTTGAACAATTTTCACATACTAATGTGTTGTTTGTATGAAAAAAATATTGTTTATATCAAAACAATGTTGTTTGTATTAAAACAATGTTGTTTGCAGAGGTTTACAAGTTATTGTGCCAATATATCTCGTTAACAGTTTCAAGTTATCCAGTATATCATGTAAATGGTCAATATTCTATCATTCTGGTTATACAAATATTTGAACAGTACTAGTGTCCTTTTTGTGCAATAAGGAATCGAATGACATGCTTGCCGTTTCTAATCACATACAAAGTTGAAACATGTATTTTACTGTTTCAGGTTAAGAAAGACCAATGTTTCTATTGGTGATTGTTATGGATATAAGTTCAAGCTACTGTCGTTATAAAAATGACTAATAGTCGAGCGAATGTTTAGTTTATCACAAACATTATCATTAGCCAAACCCTGAAGAATGTCGATTATTGGCTTACATTGTCAACGACCAACTGGTAAGACTCATTCATAGTGATTGTTCTATGGAACAATTCAAGCATCGTTTTGGGAATGATATGTGCATACAAAATGAATTGGTGTAAACAACATATGCGAGCATCACATGTATGCATAAAAAATTAGGATTGTTCTGTTGAATGATTAAATCTATGTATAAATGGTATACGACAATCAATCTTAAAGATCGATGCCCAAATAAATAAATGGAACGATATAATCATTCCTCCATCATTTGAGGTGAGCAAGGCGATGCACAAAAGTAACGATATATACATATACATCGTTCTATGAACGATTATTGTAACCTTCACACCCATTTCAGATGACATACCTATTCGGCCTAGCTGATAGGAAGAACAATGAATAGGGGAAAATTACAATAGTGAAATAGCCATTTCCCTTAAAGGAAAATGATAATGATTTTTAAATCGTTAAATACAAAACAACAATAATTCAAGCTATCAGAATCATCTAATTAACCATGTAATGGTTAATAGAAATTACATGCAAAAAATAAATGAAAGAGGTGAAACAAATAAATCATACAGAGCTTAACCTGGTTCATCCATCATGCCGAT
Source organism: Sequoiadendron giganteum (assembly GCA_007115665.2). Classification (NCBI taxonomy): domain Eukaryota; kingdom Viridiplantae; phylum Streptophyta; class Pinopsida; order Cupressales; family Cupressaceae; genus Sequoiadendron; species Sequoiadendron giganteum. The sequence continues at coordinate 462,193,826 of CM021106.1, forward strand.
AGAAAGAATATGAAAATATATGGTGCATGCAAACATTGGCCGATAAGTCCCTTGCAGCATTTTCAAGAAAATGATCAATCTTAAATTAAAAACGCCTTGGTTCCAAAGAAAAATACAGTTACAAAAAATGGGCATCCAATATTTTTCCATCAACTTGAATGAAATCAACAAAAATGTAAGGGAAATGAAAGTTCAAATAGTTTGCACTAAAAAATTCAAGCATATACAACATCAAACAACAATTTTTACCTTTGTTCATGGCTTTTCCTTGGCTTTTTCCCTCTCTTCCAGATGAGTCAATTCACTGGCTTTTATTTTCCCGATTTCTCTTCGCCACTTCTAGACCTCTATTGATTCCTTGCAAGTAACTTGTTCTACCCAAATTGGAAACCATGTTCTCCCTTACCTATTCGTTGCACTAAGGGAGTCGTTTCACCTCATAATTTGGCTTTTAATTAGCTGCCCACTATGCATTCAAATATATATTTTCCTTCAATTCATTGTAGGCCACTCTTCCATATTATCTTTTTTTAAAGATATTATTTGAAATCAACAATAATGGTTTAATAAATTCGATCTCATAGTAAAAAATATGACCAACTTTCTTCAAAGCATTTCAAAATATCAAATTTATCACTCAATGTATTGAATTTCCTCAATAATTCATTTTATCATATTATAATTTAAATGCAATAAAAATTGGGTTATGACATCCTTCCCCTCTTGGAAGAGACATCATCTCAATGTCTATTTAGTCAAAATTAGAGCATATATGTCTCTTTCTACATCATATCATATTGTTTCCAAGCTTAAACATTTCAACATTCAATCCATTTTTTTCAAGAAAGCAAATGTGGGAAGGAGCATTTTATTTCTTCCACATCCTCCCAAGTAGCACTATAGTAATTGATGCATTACTCTATGAAAAATAAGTGACTTCAATTTCGTTATCATTATGTGCAAGCTCATATAAGACATGGTCATCAAAACTCATACTAAACATGATATGCATTTTTATCAATTTAATGCATTCAAATTTTCATGCATCCATGCACAGGAAAGCATGCTCATTCGGATTAAGAGAATCACACTCATTGGAAAAATATTCATGCATCAATTTCTAAGTGTGTGTGTGCATTCCATTACTACCTTTCAACTTTACAAAGCTAGTTTACCTCTTCTCCAACAATATTCTCACCCTCACAAAGGTGTTGATATTTCTGTGGCACTTATGGAAACATCATCACACTTTAGTCCATGTTAGTACCCAAAATCAAACAATCAAATTCAGGAATTAGTCTTAACACTTCTTCTTATCTAGTTAATATGTAAACATATCAATACTTAAATAATAGAAATAAATTTTGCATAATTTCATACTTTCATATTCATATTCATGCACATGTATACCTGTGCTTACCATACCTTGGAATTTCATTACGTTGGCCAGGTTTCTCATGTTTCCTCTTCAATGTTCCTATCTTTCCTTACACACACTTTTAGTACTTCTAGCTCATGCAAATATTAGCACCTCATAGGAAAGTCAATATTGTAAGGCAAAGACTACAATTCCAAAATATAATTATCATTCACTAGATCATACCTTGAATATATATAAGTGGAAGTACAAAATTTCATCCACATACCTTCTTTCATGGACAATACTCTCATGCATCCACATACCACCTACACAAATTCTCCAACCATCCAAGGTATATTGTCCTTACAAAATCATTCTCATATAGAGACTCATTTGTGATATAAGATTATCAATGTACATGAGTCAAAAGAACAATAATCAATCCAATAGAGTTAGTCACAAGATGAGAAATAACTTCATACTTGTTATATCTTCTTATGTGCAAGTGATTCATTCATATATGTTAGCATGTTTACAAATCACTTCACTCATACTAGTGACAGTGCATCATACAAGTAGTAATCAAGTAATGATATATAATACGTAATTTATGAAGCCTCTGACTATCAATCCACACATGGCTAGTCAAAGTCAAAAACATGATTTGGGTGCTTTTCCACCCAGCCATGGTGTTATACTTTCATGGATTTATTCCTACTCGAAGATCTACAGACCCTATATGAAGTGCTAGCTACCTCAAAATATTTGGGGCAAGGGGGAATCTGGTGCATTCCTGCAATATCTACATGCATATATACATCTATGATATAACGATGTCTTATTTATAGGACATGGTAGAGAATTATAGCAATAAAGTGTGCTAGGCTAACCATCTTTTTCAATGGTTTGGGCTTTGGCCAAAGCAATTGAAATATTGGTTTCTTCCCGAAAATAGGAAGTCCTTCTTTGTTTTTCCACATTCGAAACCTATCCCAAAAGATAAAACCACTCAAGTATATCAACATATATACTTATAACGAAAACAATTCTTTCTTAATTCAACACATTGTGCATGAATGGAGAGAATACAATAATGTCAATCACTTAGATAAATTTAAGTCTTCTCAATGGATATCGTATAATGCATGTTATTTCTTTTATCATACACACCTTCACACATGCCACTCACTTACAAGTTTGTAAAACAAAATTCAATCATGATATAGATTCAAGATCATTACATTCCCACAATTTACTCTCTTGAAATTTTGTCATTGTTCATGGTGAACTTGATAGGTTACAACACTAGTTATCATGGTATAGGATCATCAATGTCAAACATTTGGAATAGTTACCAAAAGATCAAAAAATAAACTTAGAAGAGGAGAATCACCAAATTCAACTCTTAAGTCAGGAAATGTCAACAATTCCAACAGTGAATCAAGTACAACCAAGGATCACAAAATCAATAATCAAGGAATTGGCGACTAATCCAATCATAAGAAAAATGAAAGTACAAAGGGTGGTCCTTACAACACAAGAAAATTTTCATCAAAGGAATCAAATAATTCATCAATTTGAAACACTTCACATAATTGTGTATCCACAATAATCACATAGAGGGAGTAAAGGGCTACATGAAACCTTTCATCCTAGGTGTGTTAGAGAAAATATTTAATGACATTCACAAATCAATCATTCCTAGTTGCACACGTTCATTCTATGGTTTCATACATTCACACATGCTTTCCTTCGTTTTCTATACTCAAATATTTATTTTCAATGTAATGCAAGAAGACATATGAAGAGGAATTCTACATTATGCGCAAGAGTTAAATTCACTCCAATAATCAATCATAACATTAGGAATTTCGAATGTATTATTCCCATCTATTTGAGATTATGAATAAAAAAAATTCTACACAACTATTTTCCATCATAGCATCATATGTCTATTCATTTCCAAATGTCATAGTTTGACTTGGCATTCAATTTCCTCTTAGTCAATTCAATTTTACATCAATGATACAAAGAACAATATTCAAAGATGGGATTTCAAGACTCATATCATAAGGCCACTTTGATTATATGTTCAAAGACAAGCCATGCAATGGTACTAAAAAAAAACTCATAGTCCTATGCAAGAGATGACATTTCATTTAGTCATGCAAGAACTACCCACTTAAGGGTCTACAAAATCTACATCTCAATCCACTATCACAATCCTTATATCATGACATCTGAATGCTTATGTAGATTAACATATCAAAGTTCTCAAACTCGATGATCTTCAATTTACATTATATCTTAGTTACCCCTACTTGCAAGATAGGGTCATTTAATCATCGCAATCCACATCAGAAGATTACATATGAAGTAGGATTCTCTCTACCACTCACTATCTTATTAAGCAAGATAGGCTAACCTACTATAGCCATAGGTGAAAAATAACTCATTGAACCTATTTATCTTCCTCAAGACGCTACAAAGTGCTAACCTTCTAGGTTTTGCAATTTATTGTGGATAATGCATTATAAAGTCATAGGTCTTCATTCCCAATGATCCACTAGGTCAACTTATCATAAGTTCAACGCTTTCACTTAAACATGCAATCAAGCAATCTTACAAGAGTGAGGTAACAAACACTTCAAGAAAGTACAACAATACTATTATTCTAATCATCTCATGCATTTATGTCATTATGCAACACATGGCTCCTATCATATCAGTATGCACCATGCAAAAGTTGGAACAACTCTTAAAATTTAATGCATAGTTAGTCTGACATGCATACACTCTTCTATCTAACTATTTTATTTTCATGCAATGGATAACCTTAGGACGCCTACATGCATTCAATTCCTTCTTAAGTTATCATGCATACTTATGCTCATTTCTTGTTTTGAACAAATAAAATTTAAAAGCAAAGCACTATGCAAGGTTTCTTTAATGTAACATAAGTTGCACATCATTTCAATATACCTTCTAGTTAGTAGGAAATTTCATAATGTGAGGATCCATCATCTCTTATGATGTGTTCTAATTCTGTAATAAGGAACATCTTAGAAAGTTTTCAAGACATCATTCATGATACCTTCTCTTATAGGTTCTTCATGAGTACACAGGTAATATGGTTAGGGGTCCTAGCATCCACAAGGATCAAAACTTGTATCTAGCAGAGCTTCTCCAGAAAACTCAATAGATACGAGGCAACAACTATCAAACAAAAGGACAAGGCATCAATCATGCAGGTCCAACATATGGATAAGGTATGTAATCATTTATCAAAATTTCCCAAGTGGTGCCTTCTAAGATACACAAGGGCTTAGGTCGTGCACATGAAAATTAGGATGTCGCCAAATCATATATTGATCAAAATTAATCTTTCTAATGACATGTTTACGTACCAAGGGTACTACCCTGAGAGTGACTGATTTTGCTTCTAAGAACTCTAAGACAAGGGACAACATCCCTTTCTTGTGAGGTGGCAAAAGTATAAAAGACTCTCTTCACATGAATACTTTCACCGACTTGCTTACGCATCATGCGCTAAGAACTTTAGGAGGCTCATGCGATCGAATGTCGCAACTAAGCAAGGTGAAATCAAGGCCCTAGTGTTGAAATTTAAGCCCTGATACCAAATGTAATAACCTCCATAGATTTAACACAAATAAATTCACAAATTACACATTATCAAACGCAAGGAAAGACACATGCCTATTACTCAAGAACAAGATAGAGAATTATATTAAATTGAAAATTTTAAAGTATATGTGTCATTTACAAGGCATTACATATGGGAGCATTTCCCTTATAATAGACCTCTTGGTCGACAACAAAACTATACAAAAATACAATTTCTTGAGCCTTCCTAACAAGATCCTTTTGACCTTAGAACTCCTTCGGCCATCTTAAGGGCGAGAACATTGTGGGAGCGTGTTTCCACCCTACCACAAAGTTAGACACTTCCCCAGAATTCTTCAGTCCATCGAAGAATACCCGATCCAACACGAAGAAAACTAGCAATGCAATACTGAATAGGAGTAATGGAATATGTGTGTAGCAAATCAATCAATATCTAATCACATCATGATCATCACAAAGTTTTAGCCAAATGTCATCATGCTTGATGGTTTTGATCATACATAATCAGTCATGAAGGTTACATGTTAGATTACCATCAACATTGCTAAGTCCATTATTTCTGTAAACAACAAATAATCTTTGCAAGTACTAGTTTGTTATCAAGATAACATGACTACTTGAATGCAAACCATCCAACAATCTTTTCATGAGTGCATATCAAGTGATGAAGTGGATCCAATGTAATAACATGCAATTATTAGCATGGAAGTGAATAAAATATGCAATATTAAATAAAGAAGGTATAGCTCATGTATGTATGCATATACATGTATATGGGTATATATATGAGTATACATTCTTAAGTAGCTAAATTCTAGTATTACCACATTACCTCCTATCTAATTATCATGAGGAAACCTGTTTGATGAATTTATGAGCAAGAATTACCTTTCTTACATGGAGAAACATAATACAAATTTCATCCAACAAGCATTCCATTTCTAGAACAAATCTTCAAAGACATCAAGTCATGCAACCAACAATATTTTGTTTTTATATATGAAGGTTCATAAGAATTCTCTCGATTCAACCTTTAATATTCATCTCATTTTATACTATAGTCTTAAGAGAAGATTAATAATTATATTAGGAGTTTGAGGTTCATTATACTAATGACCATTTCTATCCAGTCCAAATTTACCTTATTTGGATTGAGAGGATAAATATATATTGTTAGGTAGACAACTTTGGAACACATAACAATTCATCTTAACACATTTGAATATAATATATATTCATTTTCTATCCACCATTTTGGAGCTTAACTCTCATAAGTGGGCTTACATCAACAAGGAAGCTAGATCTCCTCCCGTCTGACATGATTGGTGTAACATCTAATGTTAGAAAGGTTAACACAAGTTCATTAAAAATTAAGTTGCAACAACAAAAGGTAGGTTTTGGATAAAGCAAAATCTATACCCTCTGTACTCCATTTCGACACCCGTCCCAGAAGGTAACTTTCAAACATCACAAGTTTATTCCTTAGAAAATATCTACCCTCTAGTAGAATCTACCCTGAGGTGCTCTAGTCTACTTAAGTGTTGTTCTACTTAAACAAAGAGAATATTCTTTGTACACATATCTAGGAAAAATTAATTTCATCCACTTATTTCCTCAACTTAATAAAATCAGGAAATAATTCAATAGATTTGTTCAATACATTATCCATTGATTTCAAACACATGTCACATGATTACATTCAACGTAATTTAGTATTCATTTAATAATAAATTAAATAAGCCATAAAAGAAGGTATGCCACAAGTATGTGTATGCGTGTAGACGAAGGTCTATGTGCATACACATATATGTACCAAATTAAGTTAATATATATTTGTGCATATATTCTGAAATAAAAACCATTGTAACAAATTTCTTTCATTCAAAATAATGCTACAGATTGTCATATCATCTGACAATAATACATGATATAAATTTGTTTTTTTCAAAGAAATAAGAACATATTTGTTTGAACAGTTTTCACATACTGATGTGCTATTTATGTCATAACAATGTTGTTTTTATCAAAACAATGTTGTGTGTATCAAAAAAATGTTGTGTGTATCAAAATAATGTTGTTTGTATTAAAAAAATGATGTTTGCAGAGGTTTACAAGTTACTGTGCCAATATGTCTCGTTAATAGTTTCTAGTTATCTAGTATATCATGTAAATGACCAATCTTATATCATTTTGATTATACAAATATCTGAACAGTACTAGTGTCTTTTTTGTGCAACAAAGAATCGAATGACATGCTTGCCGTTTCTAATCACATACAAAGTTGAAACATTTATTTTATTGTTTCGGGTTAAGAAAGACCCATGTTTTCTATTGGTGACTATTATGGATATAAGTTCAAGCTACTGCCATTATAAAAATGACTAACAGTCGAACGATTGTTTGGTTTATCACAAACATTATCATTCGCCGAACCCTGAAGAATGCTAATTATCGGCTTATATTGTCAACGACCAACTAGTAAGACTCATTCATAGTGATCGTTCTATGGACCGATTCAAGCATCATTCTGGGAATGATATGTGTATGCAAAATAGACTGGTGTAAACAAAATTTGTGAGCATCACATTTATGCATACAAAATGGGGATCGTTCTATTGAACGATTAAATCTATGTACAAATGATATACTACAATCGATTTTAAAGATCAATATCCACATAAATAAATGGAATGATATAATCGTTCCTCCATCATTCGAGGTGAACAAGGTGACATGGAAAAGAACAACGACATATACATATACATTATTCTATGAATGATTATTGCAACCTTCGCACCCATTTCGAGCAACATACCTGTTCAGCCTAGCCAATAGGAAGAACAACGAATAGGGGAAATTACAATAGCAGAATAGTCATTTCCCTTAAAGGAAAATGATAATGATTTTTAAATTGTTAAATACAAAACAACAATAATTCAATCTATCAGAATCATCTAATTGACCATGTAATGCTTAATAGAAGTTACATGCAAGAAATAAATGAAATAGGTGAAACAAATAAATCATACAAAGCTTAACCTGGTTCGGTTATCATGTCAATAGAAAGAATATGAAAAGATATGGTGCATGAAAACAATATTGGCTAATAAGGCCCTTGCAACATTTGCAAGAAAATGGCCGATCTTAAATCGAAAACGTTTTGGTTCCAAAACAAAATACAGTTGCAGAAAATGGGCATCTAATATTTTTCCATCAACTCGAATGCAATCGACAAAAATGTAAGGAAAATAAAAGTTCGAATAGTTTGCACTGAAAATTTCAAGCATATACAACATCAAACAACAATTTTTTACCTATGTTTGTGGCTTTTCCTTGGCTTTTTCCCTCTTTCCCAGATGAGTTGATTCACTAGCTTGCTTTTTCCTGATTTCTCGTCGTCACTACTAGACCTCTGCCGATTCCTTGCATGTAATTCGTTCTAGCCAAATTGGAAACCATGTTCTCCCTTACCTATTCACTGCATTAAGGGAGCTATTTCACCTCATAATTTGGCTCTTAATTAGCTACCCACTATGCATTCAAATATCTTTTTGCCTTCAATTCATTGCAAGCCTTTCTTCCATATTACCTTTTTTCTTGAAGATATTATTTGAAATGAACAATTATGGTTTAATAAATTCGATCTCATAGTCAAAAAGATGGTCAACTTTCTTCAAAGCATTTCAAAATATCAAATTTATCACTCAATGTGTTGAATTTCCTTAATAATTCATTTGATCAAATTATAATTTAAATACAATAAAAACTGGGTTATGACAATATACATATACATATACTATATGTATATATATGTATATATATGTATATGTATATATGTACACTTATGTGTTCATATATACACACACACACACATATATGTAAATTTTCATATTTTCAAATAACAAACAAATATTAAAAGCAAATTGTAGAGTTAAAGTTTATGCAATGACGAACATACGAATAGAAGTGCATTGCAGAAAAACCACTAACTGAGAACTAGTCAAACCCTTTCCATATTTCGTAGTAACAATCAAATATAAAAAGCAAATTGCAAAGTGAATTAATATGCAAGGAAGAATAGAATAATACATATAGATATACATATATATATAAATACATATGTATATATATTCATATACATATAAAATTACATATATACATATACATATGCATATACATATACATATATACATATATGTATACATACATATATATATATATATATATATATATATATATATATATATATATATACATATATAATGAGTATATATATGTGCATACATAAGAACATAATAATAGAATTGCATGACAAAATATCTTTGAAATGAAAACAAATGAAACCATTTTCATATTTGGGAATAACAAACAAATATTAAAGGAAAATTGCAGAGTTAAAGTTTGTGCATTGTCAAACAGACGAATACAAGTGCATGGCAGAAAACCTTCTAATTGTGAACTAGTGAAACCCTTTCCATATTTGGTAGTAATAATCAAATATAAAAAAGCATTTCGTAGAGTGAACTATTGTGCATGGAAGAATAGAATAATACAATTGCATGGCATAATTTCTTCGAAATGAAAACTAGTGATACCATTTTCATATTTCGGACTAACAGAAGAATATTAAAAGAAAATTGTAGAGTTAAAGTTTGTGCAATGACGAACACACGAATACAAGTGCATGGTAGAAACCCTCAAAATGATAAACAATAAAACCCAATGAATATTTCGTAGTAACAGTAAAATATAAAAAAGGAATTTGTAGTGTGAATTATTGTGCAACGAAGAACACATTAGTAGAAGTGCATGCAAGAATATTTTCGATACTAAAACCAGTGAAACCATTTTCATATTTCAGAATAACAAACAAATATTAAAAGAAAATTGTAGAGTTAAAGTTTGTGCAATGAGGAACATGCAAATACAACTGCATGACATAAAACTAGTCAAACCCTTTCCATATTTCGTCGAAATAATCTAATAATAATGAAAAACCATTTAAACCCTTATCATAGAAAGATGTCAAAACAATGGAACCCTTTTCATATGTCCTAGTAGGAAGCAAATATGAAAAGCACAATGCAGAGTAAACGCCGTGCAATGAAGAGCACAAGATTACAAGTGCATGGATGAGTATAGATGAAACAAAAACTAGTGAAACCCTCTCCACATTTCCTAGTATTAATCTTTTTCAAAGATATTTTTTCATAAGAAAATTTTGTGCAATAAATAATAGAATGATATAAGTGCATGACAAAATACCGTCAAATTGAAAGACACTGGTACAGGCTGAGTGAGGTTAAAAACCTCACCTAAAAGAGAAAGGGAGCTCTCAAGAGTGCAGAGCCGAACAAAGAAGCATGGAGAGCCGAACAACGAATCGTCGAGAGCTGAACCAATATGGATGCGTAACCAAACAAACACACCAAAATAAATGCAAACAAAAGAAATGAGAGTGATCAGGATATGCGAGAATTTGGAGCATTGAATGAACCTTGATCTCTGATTTATGCGCTTGTCAGTCCAAGTAAATGCAGAGGGACGTGTAAGGCAAGTTAGTTAGTGGAGGTAACGAAGGAGGTGACAAGCGAATAATGCTCTAAACTGGTTGTTTAGGGTGGCGAGGTTGTTGGAAGCCGCATGTTCGTTTGATCCAATGCACATAGATTTTTGTTCTGACGATAAAGGCAGATGGGCTCCACTTTCAGGTGGAGGGCAAAATGGGCCCATTTTGAACACCATGGACGAATTGATGCGTGACAGGTGATGGGGTGTTCGAAATTTTTAAAAAATAATAAAACAAACAGATACACAAATGCCAGAGTGAGGTGATAAACAAATTTAAAATTTTTTTTAATCCACGTGACACTCCACATAGACCTCCAAAGTTAAGGTGCCCTACTTTGGGCCCCTCTCCCCTAGGTAAGTGTGGTTTAAGGTGCTCCCTCTATGGTGTGCTCCCCCCTTTGTGCCCTTACGATAAATAAGGTCAAAAGAGAATTTCCACTTGCTCTTCGTACAACCGTGGCCTTCCGTCACAACTTACGATCATATAAATATGGATGAGGTGCCCGTTTTCGACCTCTAGAACATGATAAGTCATTTGTATCAGAAATTAAAAAAAACAGTACGAGTAGAGAACAGATAACAGTGTTGGGAAGTCGTGAATCATGGCGGTTGCAGCAAAGCACCTGTCATCATATCGGTCTTCGTATTTACAGGGCTCCCCTTCTTTATTTTCAGAACGTTCCCCTTCCTCACCATCGTTCAAGGTATGTAATTCTTGACACTAGTTGTCGCATTAGAAAATGGTGTTATTCGACCGTTCAATATCCAGTTACTTAGTTGTGGTATTCATATAGCATAGAAGACGAAATCCAAATTGATCAATATGCTGAAATTCACCGTATAATCGAAGTCCCGATTGTTTGGTTGCTTGTAAGGTAGCATATAAAAAGGTAAAGTCGGTCCAAACACCATTTCTGCCCTTATTCAGTCTTACAATACCCAATACTGAAATTGTTCTCAAAGCCACGCCCCAAATGTTCAAACTGCTTCCCAGTTTAGGGGTGCCCAAATTCCCTATTTGTCATTAAAACCAAAATTTCAGAGTGTCCAAACTGCCCTTAAATCACAGTCTGAGAGTGCTCAAATTCCTGTCTCTGAAATGACAATTACAGAGTGCCCAAATACCTAAAAGGCCGTTCAGTTGCAGTTTGAGGTGGCCAAACTACCTAGCTGTCTCAAAAACCACAATTTCAGTGCCCAAATGCCCTTAAACCGCAATTTAAGATTGATTAAATTCCTTATTTACCCCTCCAACCACGGTTAGGATGCCGAAATGCTCAAACTTCCCGTGCATCACAGTTGGAGACTGCCTAGTTTCCTCAACTATTTCTCAAGCCATAAATAGAGTGCCGAAATGCACAAAGTTCAAACTTCCCTTAAATCACAGTTTGATAGCGCCTAATTTCCTTGTGTCTCTAAATCACATTGTCAGAGTGCCCAAACACACAAGCTGTCTCATGTAATCTCTTTCTCATTTTCTGTGGGGTGGCGCATATCCTGTAATTAATCTTGCATCGATAACAATTGCTAGAAAGAGGTGATTTCGAAGGCATTACCTGCACCTTAGGTTTTGAAAATCCGGAAGCAGGCTTTGGAGTAAGTCTCCAATTTAATTTACAATCTATTTAATACATTGGCAGGTTAATCTACAAGCTGTTTAATATAGTGACATATTTGTTTCAAAAAGTGGCGGTAAACCATGGTTTAAGACTGCCCAAATTCCTTGACCATTTCTCAAATCACAATTAGACTGCCGAAATGCACAAACTTCCCTTAAATCACAGTTTGAAAGTGCCCAGATTCCTCGTGTGTTTCTAAACCACATATTCAGAATGTCCAAGCATAGAAGCTGTCTCCTACAATCTATCTCTCATCTTATTTGGGGTGGTGTATATCGTGTAAATTAGATTTCATGGATAACAACTGTGAGAAAGAGGTGATCTGGAAGGCATTACTACACCTTGGGCTTTGACAAATTGGAAGCAAGCTTTGGGATGTTAAGTCCCCAAATTAATTTACATTCTATTTAATACAGTGATAGGTTAATTGACAAGCTGTCCAATAGAGTTTCATAAGATTTTATTTGGGATTAATAATCTCTCTTGCACCATTTGGGAGAGCCCAAACTTTTCTTAAATCACAGTTTCAGACTGCTCAACTTCCTTGTGTTAGAAACCAATATTTGGGAGTTCCCACGTTGTTTTTTCTTAAAACCATGATTCAAAATGCCCAATTGTCAGCACTGTCTGAAAATCCAAATATCAGGCTGGGAAATTTTACATACTGGATCAGATTGTTCTTAAACCACAATTTCAAATTGCCATACTGCATTGCGTTTGAACCATAATTTCAAAGGACTACACGTTCAGGCTTCCTCAAAAGCACAGTCTTAGCTTGTCTGAATGATCAAATCTCAACTTTTCTTAGAACTATAACTACAAATTGTTCAATTTTGTAAACTACACTGAAACTTATATTTCAGAGTGTTGAATTGTGTATGCTACCCTCAAGCAAATGTCATGGATAATTTAATGGTTCCTTTTTATGATTCAATATGATTTTTGATATAGGCAAATAGAGGAGGGATGCATGTAACTTGTAAGAAGAAGGACATTCATCCAGAGTACTATCCTCAGGCTAAGGTGTACTGCAATGGAGAGGAGGTAATGGTTACTGGAGGAACCCAACCTAAGTATGTGGTTGATATCTGGTCAGGCAACCATCCCTTTTACCAGGGTAACAAGGCACCTGTTGTAGTAAATGATCGAGTGGAACAATTCAAGAGGCGCTATGGTACCTCTAAGCTTTCTGAAGTTCCAGTACTCACAAAGGGTGAGATTATCTGGGATAAGAAAAAGTCTACTTCAAAAAAGGGGAAGAAATGATCAAGATCTAGTACCACCAGTTTTACACAATTTGTTTTTCTAATTTATGCCCCATGATGTGTGTCATGTATCCATAACTTTGTAAGCACTCATGCTTTCCTATTTTAATTTATCAAGATTAAGATGTCTTATTAAATGAAAAACAATTAAGAGTTATGGTGTCTAATGATTTCAATTGGGTGTGGGAAGATGGCTAAGAGAAGCAGGATATGCTGTTGCCAGCATTTCTTAATGTTGTTTTCTTTTATGTTTCAAGAAGAAATTAAATCTGTTGTATGTTTGAAATAGGCCAACAATTAGAGGAGAAAGGAACTATAGGGTTTTTTTGTTTGCTTTGTATCTTCTGAAACTTATGTGATTAGGGTTATTTAAAGGTGGTTTCTGTGCTGTCTGCGATGAGACCTAACGGGGATAGTGATACTAAAGACTTGTAAACTCTGTGCCATTCTTTATGGAAGTAAACCTGTTTAAATGTCAAGAATTAACACCTATCCATTCTATCATTTGTTTGAATTCTTATAAAGAGATAAAGTGGATCATCGAAATATATATTGCATAAGCCTATTTGGTGATAGTTTTTCTTGAAGATTTTGACTTTTGAGGAGTCTAAATGAAGTTTGGACAAGTTGTTTTACCTAATTCTTACAGGTTTGTATAATGAGGACTTACTTTAATTATATGATATTTCAAAGAAAATGTTATTTGATCAAATCTAGTTTATTTTGGCAACATTCACAACTTTGCTGTATGGAAGAAAGATATGGTGCGCTTTAAAATGCTTGGAGAATGCAGAATCTTATTTGTTAACAAAGTCTGATGTTTCATGCTTGTTACCATTGCAATCAATATTTGGGGCATAGGATAGCCAGAAAGGACAGAAGGACAGATTACAGATAAAAGGTTATCAAGGTTTGGTTAAAGTGTCCTAGTAATCTCTTCCTTGCAAATCCTTCGTCATGCCTGGGCCAAAGATACCTTGTCTGCAAAACTGACGGTTGCTGAATTTATAGTCATATGGTTAAATGGTGAGTGAAAGCAAGAGACTACTGATATGGTTGTGTGAAAACCAGTTCCTCTTACCATTTTGGGATAGGTTGTTAACTGGTACAAAGCATCAGGTTCTTAATAAAATGGAATAGGTGTAATTCAGATAATAAAAACTTCATTATTTTATAGGCCACCTGAGAAGAATAAAGGGGTAAAATAATAATAAATGTGTCCAACTGGTAAAATAATAAAATTATAACCACAAATCCCAATATTTCTCTCAAAGGAAATCAGGACTACTGTAGTTTTGAATTTTTATCAAACTTAGCCATTTCCATTTATCAGCTGTAGAAAATATAAGTTACCGGGTTCTTGTATGATGGGTCCCTGACCCATACCCAATTGGGTTGCTCCCAGGCACTCACGTGGGCATGCCGACAAAAAAGGCCACCAGAACCAAGTTAAAGAGTCATTTTTTTAGCCAAAAAACATAAAAAAGAAACCCTAAAAGCAATCTAAGACCTAAAACGTGCCCCTTATTTTATAAACATGACTCCATTTCACACAAACTTATTTTTGCTAAGCCGTTTTTGCATTTTGAAAGGTAGCTGGTTCTTTTTGGAGGAGAACGATCACAAAGTGCTTAGGGGTGAATATAGCTTGCACAAAGAAGATTATTCATCTAAGGTAAGTATTTTAACTAATTCTTTTAGTTTTTTAACGATTTTTTTCAAGTTTTAAAAATATAAAAATTCAATTTTTCTTGGAAAAAAAAACATGTTTCAAGATTTTTTATAATGTTTTTTGGTGTTTTTTTTGAACTTTTATTAGTTTAGACATATTGTAGGGTTGGATTTTTTTTTTAAATTTAAAATTTTACAATTTTTTATAACAACAAATTGCAATCTATTTGGAATGACCACTTGTTCAAGTTCAGCGGGCATTGAGACAAACAAACAATTCAAATATGATCAAGCATCCCCTCTATGGAAATATGTTATGATGTTCGGGCTTTTATTTGGAATTGTAATGAGTGCAGACTCCAATTTAAGAGCTTATATAGTCGAGTGACAGCTCACTTATGTGCTATAAGCGGGCATAGAATTAGAATATGTGGAGAGCAAAATAAGAAGCGGTTGCCAAAAGAAAAAAATATGGCATTCATTAAAGAACAAGAAGCTAATGCTATGAGTGAGAGAAAAATTAACATCTCATCCTTTAGCAAGGAAAACATCATTGAAGGCACCTACAGATTTAATAATGGCCTCCCAACATCTTTTCTTGGAGACACCCTCTATCCAAGAAGAAGATCCCTCCCCCTCTTGCGAAAGAGGCCTATCAGTTAAAGCATTTTAAAATGAAACAAGAGACATTGCACAGGAAAAAATTGCATGTTACATTTATGCCTATGATATTTCGTTCAACTTGGTGAGATCACCATATTGGTGGGAAATGGTGATGGCAATCAATAATGCACCTTTTGGTTTCACTGGTGTTGGTTATGAAAAGGTGCACACCACCTTATTGGCAAAATAATTTTTTTTTGTAGAAACATCACTCAAACCAATTAGAGATTCTTAGATTGAAACAAGAGTGTCTATTATTTCTGATGGATGGAAAGATTGCAAAAATTGAATTTTAATAAATATTATTGCAGTGTCACCAAAAGTGGTAATAGTTGGTATCAATTGTTCAAGTCATTATGGACAATGCAAAAAATTGCAGGGTAGTAGGTGCTTTGGTTGAGGAAAGGTATGCATATACTTTTTAGACATTATTTACTATACACTACCTTAACTTGGTGATTCAAGCAATCGGTACTCAAATAGAATGGGTGAAAGCTATATACACTAAGGGTGAGGAGATCCAAATGTTTTTGACAAACCATCATATGTCACAAGGCATTTTCGAGACTTTCTCGAATTTGGAATTGGTGAAGGTAATTTTAACTTATTTTATTTTTAAATTTAACTTATGCCATGTTTACTTATATTTTAATATGTTGTTACTTGATTTTTTCACAACATTAGGTTGCTGAGGCCCGATTCACATCACACGTGATTGTTTTGAGACGATTTGTGAAGGTGTGAGAGGCATTGGGCTCCATTGTCTTTAGCCACCAATGGAGTATTTGGAAGCGATCAAATTCAAAGAGGGCCCAAAAGATCAAGTCATTGATCCTAGATGATGATTGATGGGTTCGTGTGGACTATGTCTTGAGTTTCAATGAGCCTATCATGAGTATGATTAGGTTTGCTAATACAAATCGGCCATGTTTGGGGGAAATCAATGATGGCATTGACTCCATGATAAAATGAAGCCATAATAGCACAAAAAGAGAATGACCTTGAAGAAACATTTTTACGAAGTGTGGAAAAACTCATTCATCACCATTAGAACAAGATGAACACACCATTGCATCTCCTTGCATATGCATTATCCCCCAAATACTACAGCACAAAGATACTTTATTTGCTAGGGAGAATTGCACCATATAAAGATAGTGAAGTTGCTAATGGGTACAAGTTGGCATTTTGAAGAGTCTTCTTAGATTTTGAAGTGGTGGATAATGCTAGGAAAGAGTTTGGTAGGGTCGTCTCAGGACGAGATCATAGTATTTGTGCTCTTTGAGACCAATACAAGGAAGATGCTCATACATGGTGGCACCTCCATGGGCAAGATTATTTGTTTCTCCAACCTCTTGCAATCAAGATTCTATCACAAGTAAGCATTTTTTTTTTTTTTTACATTTGTAGACTTCAGTACTTACTATCCTTTAATTTCTTTTGCATTTTTTATTTTTTAAGTTGTGTTGGTTTTCTCTTCAATTTTAATAGGTTGTAACTTGTAAGTTCTTTTTTGACTGAATGGAATTGGAGTACATACTCCATCCACCCAGTGAAGCATAACTGGTTGGCTGCAAAAAAAACAAAAGACCTGGTTTATATTCATTCCAACTTGTGTCTCCTATCACATAAGCAAGATGACTGACTACAAAGGGCAACAAAGAATTGGGATATAGCCCCTCAGTGTACCAACTTGGATGCATCTATTGTACAGCTTGCTAGAGTCAATATAGATGATGACTAGCCGCTTACACATGATGTACCTAGTGGGAGTGGCATTCCATTTGCTTGTGGTTCAAATGATGTTGAACCAAACAATAATTATGATTTAGATCCTTTTGATGAAGATTGAATACTAATATACAAATTTTTGATTGTATTTATTTCAAATTTTGTAATTGTAATGATTTTCATTTGAATCATCATAGACATCTATGACATATGACATAATATTGAAATTTTGAATTATCAATTGACATTTATCACTACCATTGGCATTGATCAATGATGAAGTATCATACTATCAAATGTATTTACAATTTTGTATATTTTTAATTTTTTTGCATATATATTATACAGCTGTATCCAAACGTAACATACCCAACAAAATCTTTTTTCACCATACTGGCATACTAGAACCCTGTACCAGAACTGGCAACTTAGTAGAGAACTGAGTATCAAACATGATTCATAAATAGTGAATGGTTCACCTGTCTATTTAGCTTCCATCTTTGTCTCAGTCAGATTGGAGGCTCATATTGGCTAATGAGAAAGACCGGCCTTTTTTAACTATCATTGCTCCATCTGCAAAGATATCGAAGTACAGAATGGTGTCTTAAAACAGATTTCTGTATTAGTTCGGGAAAAAGCTGAATAACATCTCCAGGCTCATTCTTATAAGGTTCAGATGGAGTCAAATCGCTCTCATGTGAATAGACCCCAGAGTACTTGTAAACTATGTTTTCAATAGCCCAATTCTGAGGATAATTACTTCATTCTACTCTTTATTACGAGATCAATAAACAGTAGTGTTGCTTGTTTAGAGATTCACTAGGGCACTTTGAAAACCTATGATATACAAGGATTGGGTACCTTGACAATTTCGTACCATACAAGAACTAGAGGTGCCCATATCTGCTTACCAGATTTGTCAGTTTTGGCAGAAAATCCTCATCTCCAGATCCTTCCTTTGCTAGCGCCATCTTTTAGCACTTGATTTATTTGATTTGGAATGAACAATACCACAAGAGAACTCTGAACATGTGAATAATTTGCATCTAATAGATTGGATGGGTAGGCAGAATGAACTCCGGCCAAATGTCAGCACAAATCTCATCGTCAAATTTGTCAGTCTCGAATAGGCACAACTTTTAGTAAATCTTAATTCCACTTTGCGTTTTGGGCTTCTGAGCATCTATTTTGGTGTCCTTTTTGGCCTTCATCTTATTATTTTCCATGAATAGGGTTATCTCTGCTCTGCTATGATCTGTTCTTTTTATTCTCATGATATATACTTTCTTGTGTCGTACGTTTCCTTGGTTATTTTTGACCCCTAGTGCACAGAGTTAATTAAATTAAATTAAGTATTTTTGACAACTGGCATTATAACAGTGTTAAGGCCCAAGGATACATTCTATTTTTGAAAATACTAGATGATCAAATTCACTAATACAAAATACTGGGCTGATATCATAATTTATCACCCTTAAACTGATTCTATGCATCGGAGGCATAAATGTATTAACCATAGCTAGTAACTCGAGATCAAAAGAATGAAAAGTAAGTGTCCAGAACTTTCTACACAGTTTAGAGGATAGTGATAAAATGTAAATGAATAATGAGAAAGCACACCAATCAACACGATGAAAGTTATTTTAAGTTATTCCAATCATTAACTGTGTGGGTGGCATAATAGAGGAGCAGCACTTGCACAAATATCTATTAGAAGATTATTATGATTTCTACACACTGAATGCACACCTCTTGTCCCCAAAGCTGATATGTATCGTGCAAGCTTTATTTAAAGTGCAGGTCTTAGGCACATAAATATGTATTTATCTTATGTGATCACTGCTAATTACCATAGCTCTAACAATTGTTTTTGGGATGCTATAAGTATTTTGCAACTAGCAGAAAACAGACAAGGCTGATATACAATGAAAGTTTTTAAAGGAGCTCAAAGAACTGTTGTACACGGTGTATGTTCACAAAAAGTTCTCTGGAATGAATCTACACCTTAATATGCCCGGTTATTTACAATATTGACATGAAAATAGACTGGCAGCAAACGATACAATTTCATCTACTTTGGAGTACATATAACATTCTTGACACATGAATCTTAGAGACAAATTGAAAAATTTATTGGTGGAAATTATCCAAATCGCACTCTTTAGGATATCTCTTGAACATAAAATCTTTCATAGTATGAGATGAGCTTAAGAAATCCCATCTAATCAAACACAATGAAGTTGATGGGGGAAGTAATATTACACCTAATTACTAAGACGGCGAAGAGCAATAGTAATATGGACCAATTACACATAACTGAATTCGGAATACATGGATTTATTGGTCCTTTAAAGGATTAAGTACGAGCCAATGTCTGTGTGTACAACTCCAAATTCTAGAATCAATACTAGTACCTCAGGAAGTTAAGGTCTTTATCTTAATACATTAAGTACAAGTAATACATGTGGCTCAAAGTGAAAATAATCTAAATTGTTTTTAAAATCTAATGTGCCATCAATGTTTAAGCTGCTCCAGTGATTTATTCTAATAGGCCTAGAGGATTACTCTTATAATTTGTGATATAGTTATCCAGTGAAGATTTACACACTGTAAACACACGATACATTTTCCTCTTACAAATATTGGATAATATTGGATCTGTTGAGTGCTTAAATCCTAACTGATGATCATGAAGTTTTCCAAAGAAATCGGAATTAGATCAAAAGCCTAACACCATTAAGAAGGAATGTTTTGTTTTGAGCCATTGTTTTGTTTAATTGGATTGTTTTATTATTTGTACCTCTTGTAGTTCTTTTAACATTCCTTCTAGCTATTCTAACTTTTCATATGAGTTGCATTTAAATATTTGGCTCATTTGTAAACAAAAAAGTTCTCTCTTCTTTTTCAGTGATGCCTTTAAAGCACCATTGGATACAAAAAGGCTTAAAAAGATCTCATGTGTTTTGGACCAGATTAAAGCCTTTTCTTTTATTGATTAAAGTTTGAAGTTGGCTAGTGATTAAGACTTAACTTGCTAGGTCTATGATTTAGGACTATTCATTTTCCTTATCTGATCCCTATTCGTGCGCATCCGTACAAAATTCAGCTTATGATTACAAACATGCACATTTATTCAATACAATTATATTATGTTAACTAGAGGGCCCATTATATAGACAACACTCAAGTTCCTTTAGTAAATTGATAATTCAAGGATTATGAAGAAAAGTTAACTAAGTGTTTGTATGTCCGAAGGATTAGTCTTATTGGGGAAAAGCACCTATAAACCACACCTATGATCAATGAGATAGTAATGAATGAATATAGTGAAGTTTTGTTGGATTTAAGTCTTAAATGTATTTTGTGTGCATACAAAGTGTAGGTTATAAAAAGGCTATGGAATTTTAGTTGCATGTTTTGGTGATTAGGGAGTGGATGCTAGTGTGCAAGATATCCTAAGTGTTTAGCCATAGTCTAGTGCATACGTGAAATGGCTAACATTTGGTTCCTTTGTCAAGAGCCTCTAAAATTTGTGTGTTTTGATTTGGAAATGTCTTAATAGGTGATAAATGGTTCACAAGTAGAAGATTCCATTTGCCATGAGATCTTTGTAGGGGCAATGATCTAGTAATGATGCAGGTAGTTGTTGTTTGATCCGTTGTATGAGATTTTGGGTTGAGCTACTTGAGCACATTTTTTATTGAATCTGAAAATGGCTCTAGCATAGGGTCAAACATCAACATGTGATACAATGGTTCTATAGAGTGCTACACAACTACATGTAGATCTAATTTAGATACATAGTTGACATTTTTATTCAAGCTATGATTGGTAGCTATATTCTAGTTTGTTGTATTTGTGTATTTTAGTTGAGGAAGCATTACACAATTTTTTACACTTATTTGATGTAACCAAATTAAACGATGTAACCAAATTAAACAAGTATCTCCATGCAAGATGTTACTGATTGAGACCTTCGACATGGAGTAGTCCTTTACTATGCAATTAGTTGTTGGTGGTGGGAGAAATTGCTTCATGAATTAATGTAGTGAATACAACAAGATGAAGGGCAACATCTTCAGGCTGAAGTGCAAAGAAAGGTATGTGTAGTGACACAAAGTTGCAATTGCTATGTTTGAAGCAAGAGGATCTAGTATGATACATTGTGTGTAGAGGGGGTACTATAGAGGTGGAGACATGGAAAGTGGAAATAATGGGGTGTTGGATGAGAAGATTTGGGTTGATTGTGTATAACTTAAGATAGGAAAAATCTAAAATGGGATGCCTATGACTATTGAAGTGGTGTATGTACAATACGATGGTGATCGATTGTGTTACAACCCAAGACTACCACCCTATATAGATTGCCATGCCCCCATGAGAAAACAAGGAAATAAATCACTGTCATGCCTCGTGGAAGAACAAGTATAATATTCCTAGATTATGTCGACCTCCACATGAGAATTGTGGGATAGAGAATAGGACAATTTCCTTAAATTAATGGGGATTAAATATAATGCAATAGTAAATGGTAGAGACATTGACGATTATGACTAAGAGAGATCGACGATCCTTGGCAAGAAATAATACAAATTAAATAAGCAATAATTAGTAATTTTTAAGAGAAATGATTAGAATGATTAGTTATGACACTAAGCTAATCCCAAAAGTCATGACCATTCGAATGGTCACTCCAATCCAAAAGACATGTCTCGTGTGGATGGGACACAAAGCATATAAAAGGGTAATTAGGAAGGAAGGGATGGACATAAAAATAGCATTGAAGATAATCTACAGATTGGTATCTATAGTAGGTCGATTGGAATAATTATTTGCACACCAAACTATTGCATCTACATTTTGTGGCTATAGCAGTAACAAAGTTGCATAGATAGTGGTATGCTACTTAATATATATATATATATCAATTCCATCTATTTCCTATAGAACCTCATAAGAGTTGTAATTCATATTGCATTAACAATCTAAATTATTAATGTCTCTATAATTCGTTCATGGGAAGAAGAGTTTGGAAGTACATGAAGGGGGGAGAGATTCCATGCTAGGTAGACAAGGGGGTTGACTATCCACCCTTGGGCTTAGAAGTAGGAAAGACTCCTAGCACCCTATTGAGGTTCCTTCTCTAATCTTCCCTAATGATTGATTATTGAGGGGATAATAATTTAGAATCAACATTGTGAGTTACTCATTTAAATCAATATATAGATATGTCAAATTATTTAGTGGATGTAACAATACAAATGATCAATTGATTATATTATATTATGAATCATTGGCTAACATTATTGTAGGGTTAAACTAGAGTCTATCAGAAGTTGTAATTGAATAAAATATATCTCTTACTTGGAATTGTGATTTTAGGGCTTAATTCTAAGTATACCAAATAGGGGACATTACAAGTGGTATCAAAGCATCGTTCCTGCCAACTTGAGGGATGAAAGCTAGTGGATGCAACTTAGCCAAAGGGCCCAAACAGCCTTAGAAAGAGAAAAGAAGAAACTTGCAAGCAACACAATGGGGGAACAAACATGAAACAAACTAAGAACCTTCATGGAGTAAACAACCCAAACCTCATGGAGCAAAATAAGAAAATGATAGCTATTTCTCCAAACCATTCAAAACATGAACAACAATAACCCAACTAACCAAACTAAGGGGAAGGACGCCAACTCTAACCATTCAAGGGTATCAACCCCTAGAGCAACTAGACCCTCATTCCTACCTATGGAAGGGCAAACAAGAGAAGAAGAAGAGACCAATACACAAATTAATAACTTTGACGAATATGTTGCAACCTACTCCAGGTTAGGCCCTGAAATTAAGAGAGATATCTCATTTGAAGCATATTATGATGCAATATCACACATGACTTGTAGAAAAGAAAGGAGACAACCCAACAAAGATTTAAGACAAAGGGTAAGTAAAATGTCCCTTCCCAACTATGATGGATTGGGGAAAGTCACAACACGTTCATGGATTCAAAAGATGAACACATACCTATCCCTTAGCCCCATGATGGAAGAGGACACTATTAAATTCACCATTTTGCATTTGGAGGGAACCACCCACGACTAGTGGCATCATGGCCTTATTACCTAAAACCACCAACACATAACTAATGATGAATTCACTCAAAAACTTATTACAAGATTTGATCAAAAGCACCCAGAAGGGTATTTTAAAGAACTAACACAACTAAAACATGACACCGTGGAGGATTATGCCACCGAATTCCAATTTTTTTTAGTTATGGTACCAAAAATTTCCCAAAGTAGACTCACATACTTATTTGTAGAAGGGCTAAAAGAATCAATCTAAGGCCTAGTGAGTGCACATGAACCCACAACACTAGGATATGTCATTCAAAAGGCATTAAGATTGGAACACACATCATCAAAACCTACTCAAAGAGTTTCTCATCAAGCACACATACCAAACCCCCATATATGAAGGATTGACATAAGAGGGAATGGCCTTCAAAAAGGGAACGTGAAGAGCTCCAAAAAAAGAAACCATGCTACCATTGTAAGGAAAAATGGGAGTGTGGTCATGTTTGCAAACATGATGAACTTAAAAGGTGACAAGATGACCTCAAAAGCGACAAATTGTGCTTCAAATGTAAGGAAAAGTTGGGGTTGGGACATGTGTGGAAGGAAATTCCAAACACAAAATATAGAGGCATTATCTAGCAATGAAGCAAGGGAAGAAGAAAAAATTCCAAGCAAAAGAAGACGATGTGATGAAGAAGAACAAGGAACTTTAGCCACCATCTCAAAAACATCCAAACACCACCCCTTTCAAATCAGAAGTATTATTAAAGGGAAAAAAGTAACAACCCTTGTGGATAGTGGGGCAACCCACAACTTTGTTGACAAAAAATTAGCTAAAAAAATGAAACTAGAAATAGAAGATTCTAAGGGATTCAATGTCACCTTGGCTAATGGATCTACCACTGCTTACACAAAAAAGGTTTCACAATTGAGTCTCACATTAGGGAAGCATTCAATTAGAGAAGATTTCTATATTGTAAACATGGGGGACATTGATGTAATTTTGGGTGTCCCATGGATGCTCTCATTGGGATGATTCTTCATAGATTTTTCAAAACTGGAATTAAGTTTTCAACATAATGGACAATAATTCCTGTTATGAGGATTGTCAAATGGGTCCTCGAGGGTAATATCATCTAAAAGGATGGAGAAAGATTTTAAGCATGGACAAATGGAATCGGTCGCCCAATGTTTAATCCTAGACAAGTCTTCCATTAAAGGAAAATCAATTCATGTTGACATACAACCACTATTGAACAAACATAAGAAGGTGTTTAGTAACATCCCTCTGGGACTTCCACCAAAGAGAGGTTTTGAGCATTCCATTGAACTAGAGGAATCTTGAAGACGTCATCCCTCTTTTTGTCTATGCCTCTGTAGTAATATTGGTATTTCTCTAGGAATTTTGTCTTCATTTTCTCCTAGTTGGGAATGACATTCCTTCACAACCCCATGAACCAATGTAGAGAAACATCTTTCAGTGTAGCTAGGAACAATTTGAGTCGGTGAGCATTTGTGGTGCAGTCATAGCTTTGACATAACACATTAAAAGAAAAAAGAAAGGTGTCTAGATCCTCTATAACTAGTCCATACAAAATAGGCAATGCTGAAGGAGGTATATTCTTTAGAGTAGCGGCCCTCTATTGGCTGGTTATTGGAAATTCAAATATTGCATGCCTCCTAGGTTATCCATGACCTCTTCACCATGATATCAAAATATATTCTGGAAGTCTCCTCTATAATTAATGTAGCTACTAGTGTAAGGGATAATTATTCTTTGTTAATTCCCTCAATTTGTTCACTTTGTCCACTAGTGTCTTCAGATGCTTCGTTTAATGAGGGGATGAATCTTCCCAGAGCATCTCTCTACCTCTGCATGCAATAGTTCTATCTTTTTAGATCAACGATTCCTAGACATTGTTAGTAAATAGTGTTGTTGATTCCTAAATACCTATTTACCCTAATACTGAAACAAATTTTAATATCTTATGAAATCCTGAAAAATAATTTAAAACATGTAAAAGAATCTCGAACTTAGCATCATCCCTAGTAATGATGCCAAAAATGTGGAGCTTCCTCTAATGCTTAATTAACTTGGTGCTACTGGTTATGCACACGACTCAGAGGACTTGAGGATCCCTAAACTAAGTAGTTCATCATTCACAAGAGGGCTACATTAAATCAACTAGGGAATCGTAAGCTTTAGATAGTGTTGGCAATGTATATGCATTCATGAATTTTGGACATCCTACATCGACTGAGTATAGGCGAATAAACACATGCAAATACAGTAAAAGACTTAAACCTGTAATGTCCCCGTTTAATACTAATTAAATTAATTAATTAATGTTGTTTGGAAAAAAGTGTAAATTATAAAGGTAATATTAATTAATTATATTAAAAGGTTATAAAGTGACATTGGAGAATATTTTAATGATAAATTGATAAATTCACTTTATAATTATGTGTTAAGTGATTTTTGGTGGGAAAACCCTAAAAAGGTAAAAATGCATTATAAAAAGACTCGAGAGCTCATCCTCTCAACATATTCTAGATTATTATTTTATTTTGGTGGAGCTTTTCAGAGACTAAAACCCTAGGTGGGAATTCCAACAGGTTCCATTTTTGGTGGTGAAAGATTCCTCCCTAGTTGGATTGAGGTGAATTTGCAGTCGCACTTCAACGTCTGGATAGATCAATCAAAAATTTTGTGGGTCTTGTCAGGCAAGAAAAAATATCAGGGATAAATTGGTGAATAGTGATTCACTATAGTGATGTGAATAGTGATTTTCTATAGTGATGTAAATAGTGCCGCTATAGTGACGTGAATAGTGAAAATCATTGTTGGTCGAGCTGCTATAGGGGTATTTGCTTCTCCTATCGTCTTATATCATTACAAAGGGTCATGTGGTGAAAAGGAGAGTTTGTGACCATCTTTCAAATCAGATCACGACCTTCAAGAATAACCAACAACTCCATTTCTCATGTGAGCTTCTTGGTAATGACAATGTGGGGGTTTAATGAGGATTTTGACTAATATTTTAAGCACCTAGCATAAGAAGACTAGGTTGTGGGGGTTTATGCAGCTTCCTAGGAAAATTTGAGCAAGATTCATCATACACTTACCTTGGAAAACACATTCCTAGGTCTAAGATGTTTATAAACTCATTGTTTTACTTGTAATTGCTGCTCATTCTATTATCTGTTGTTATAAATCAATGTATTTGCTGCTACAAATAGACTGTGTGAAGTTGTAAAATATCATAACCTTGTCTCAGATTGAGTACAAACTTTCTTCTATTTGTTGCTAATTTTTTGAGGATTAATTTCATACATCAGCTCTAAATAGAACATAGGAAGTTCTTGCAATAAGTTTGAATATGCATTTTTAAATGTGCTTGGTAAACAGTATAATATTGAGTAGTATGTTTCAGATTTGGGTTGTCAAATTTACTATTAGTACTGTCACTTCAAGTCCATGGAGTGGAGAGTAATGTTGTATTGTTGATTATCTGTCATACTATTATCTATTGCAAATTTGTGAGGTTGGTGTCCATTTTGGGCATTGTATGTAATGTCTTTGCTACAAATATAAGCTCAAATTGTATTGCTATGGTCTAGCATTGTTTTGGAATACTATGACCTCTTTGTTGGTTATTCTAAGTATGTACATGTCTTATATTAATTTCTAAGTAGTTATCTATTATGAATCAATCATATTTGAAAGTTGGGATGTCTTAGTATTGATTCCCAAATTTGCATCTGCATTACACATTGAATGTCAATCAAATTACATATTTTATTATGCTCCGAGTTTGATAAAATGTTCCATGTATCAAATTGAAAAAAAATTGAAAATATCGTTACACGAACGATAGTTTACAATGGTGTCAAAGCTATGCATCCTACTAGCCTGAGCATGAACAATGAAAGGTCAACTTCAGTTGATCATCTACATATCAAAATTTCAATTTGATAGATGGAACATTTTATCAAACTTAGAGCATAATCATATATGTATTTTGATTGACATTCAATGTGTAATGTGGATGCAAATCTGTGAATCAATACTAAGACATTCCAACTTTCAAATATGGATGATTCACAATAGATAACTACTCAGAAATCAATATCATACTTGTACATACCCATAATAACCAACAAAGAGCAAGTCATAGTATTCCAAAACTATGCTAGACCACAACAATACAATCTGAGCTTATATTTGCAACAAATAAATTACATACAACACCCAGAATGAACAACAACCTCACAAATTTGCAATAGACAACAATATGATGGATAATCAACATTACAACATTACTCTCCACTCCATAGACTTGACATAATAGTACTAACAGTAAATCTGATAACCCAAATCTGAAACATGTTACTCAGTATTGGACTAAGTTTACCAAGCATATTCAAAAATACATATTTAAACTTATTGCAAGAACTTCTTGTGTTTTGTTTAGAGCTGATGTATGAAGTTCATCCCCAAAAAATTAATAGCAAATAGAAGAAAGTCTATACTCAATCTAAGACAAGGTTATAATATATTACAACTTCACACAGTCTGTTTGTACTAGAAAATACATTGATTTATAATAAAAAATAATAGAACGAGTAACAGTTACAAGTAATACAATGAGTTTATAAATATCTCAGACCTAGGAATGTGTTTGCTAAGGTAAGTGTGTGATGAATCTTTCTCGAATTTGCCTAGGAACCTGCATAAACCGTCACGACCTAGTCTTCTTATGCTAGGTGCTTAAAATCTTAGTTAGTATCCTAATTAAAGCCCCACGCTGCCATTACTAGGAAGCTCATGTGAGAAATTGAGCTGTTGGTTATTCTTGAAGGTCATGATCTTAACTAAAAGATGGTCACGAACTCTCCTTTTCACCACATAACCCTTTGTAATGTTGATATCAGACAATAGGAGCAGAAAATACCCTCCTGTAGTAGCTCAACCAACAATAATTTTTACTATTCACATCACTGTAGCAAATCACTGTTCATGTCACTATAGAAAATCACTATTCACCAATTTATCCCTGATAATTTGTTTTGCCTGAAAAGACCCACAAATTATCTTATCAATCAATCCAACTGTTGAAGTGCATATGTGAATTATGAGTGAATCTGCCTCAATCTAGCTAGGAAGGAATCTTTCACCACCGAAAGTGGAACCGATAGGAATTCCCACCTAGGGTTTCAAACTCCAAAGAGCTCCACCAAAATACAAACCCCAAAATAAAATAATAATTCAAAATATGTTGAGAGAATGAGCTCTCAAGTCTTTTTATAATGCCTTTCTACCTTTTTAAGGTTTTCCCACCAAAACTCACTAAACGCATAATTATAAAGTGACTTTATTAATTTATCATTATAATATTGTTAGTGTGAAGATTAAAGTCTTGTACCTAGTAATTTATTCCACTAGGTAATTAGGGGACACATTCACATACATTAAGTTTACTTAGGATATAAGATTCCTTCTAGAAGTCTTATTTATGCATCATTTCCTAGGTAGTTAGCTAGTTGTCACATGTGATAGGATTAAGACACTTGTCATGATCTTGTCTAATCCTATCTCACTCTTTGCCTATATAAGTAAGGCTTCATGTGTACATTTGCATCAAACAATCTTGGAAGCTCTTAATGCATTCTATCATATTGACATTGCATAATCTCTCGGAGTTCTAGTGTGCATGTTTTATGCTTTTCTAGTTTATGTAGCTTTGATTTTCTCTTAAAAAGTTCCTTGGGTTATTCAATCTATTTCAGATTTCTAACATAGTATCTGAGCTTTTGTTTTGAGAAATCTAAGTTTTTAGATATCTTATTGAGAGATTGAGTTTCTTGTAAAAATATTATAAATTCTCGTATGCTCTTCTCTTGCATTCTTGAATGATCTAGACAATCAAAAAGGGTTTGCAAAGATTTAATAACCTCTTTATTTTACATATGTGTTTTGTGAGATCCGGGTGATTGCAACATTTCTGGTTATACTGGCAACATTTTTGACTATTCCAACACATCCAAAAGGCTCAAGAAATTCAGATTTGGCTTTTGTTTCATCCAAATTGGAGATCATTTGACATAGTTGCATGTTGGGATTTGAAGAAAATCATTTTTCATTGGAGTGATTTTCTTTTTTGTTTCAGAATTCCAACTTCCCCTCATTTGTAAGAAAAATAATTTATGGGATTTGTAGCCAGGGTTGAAATCTCATCTGGGCATCTTTTAGATTTTGCATATCTTTAGGAGGTCTGAAAAAATTGATGTCCAAAAAGTGTCACGTGTCATTTTTCTATAGGTTGAAGGTAAAAAGAAATTCATTTTCTCATCTTCTGCTTGCTGGATCAAAAAATAATTTTTGGGTTTTGTTTTTTCGCATAAAAATATTTTTGGGTTTCTATTATTGTCTACTCATTGTGAATAGACTTTTTAGAAATCAAATCAAAAGTGCACTTTTTTTACTTGAAAACCCGGTTCCTGCAAGTTAAATTTAGCGAGTTTTTCAAAAATTCATAACTTTTGCTTCAAGTGTTGTATTTTAGTAAATAAGATATCGTTATAAAGCTAGAGATGAACACTTTCTATCCATAGAGGTATTGAGAAGATTTTTTGCCATTTTGTACTAGATATTTTAGGTTGAAGTTGTCTTGTCCTAATTTCTTCAACAAGCTATCTTTCCCCCTGGTGCTCCAATTTTTGGAAGCAAATAGGTGTTGGAAAGGTATTGAAGAGCACTACACAACCATAAGGCTAATTTTTCCATATTTTTTCTCTGGTTCATTTTGTATCAGAATTTGTATTTTTGATTATTTTGAGCCTATTGAGCATTGTATCTTGGAAAAGGATTTATAACCACACTAAATTATAAAGTGCCAACCTTATAATATTTTGGGGGGGAGGGGTGATCTTTTATACTAGTAAAAAGGGTGGGAGTGTTCTTGGAATTCTTGTGTTCACTTTCTTTTTCACATTTCCTTTTGCATTTCTTCATCATGGCAACAACAACAGTTCCTACTCTAACTACATACAATTATTTTGAGTGAAAATCACAAATAGATATTCACTTAAGGAGACTCGATTTGCATAGAGTAGTAATGGGACTGGAAACCGAACCAACTGAAGGGTGGGTTCATGGAAATGGATAGCCATTTTGTGGCCACATTCAAAAAAAAGTTTTGAAAATTCATAACACGAGTGCGTTATTGCTTGTTAAAAGCAAAAAAAGAAGTGAAATGCTGTCATTTTCATTTCGACTGTTTTTTCTTCTCCTCGCGGCCAAAACCCCCATTTTTCACATTTGTGTTCTAGGAGGAGCCATTCAGCAAAATTCTTCACCACCAATTGCTATTTCTTCGCAACGATGATGCCACGAGGAGGAGGAGGTGTGAGAGGTAAGGATTGTTTTGATTTTTGTTTTGAATTAATTAGTTTTAGGTTGAATTTGATATATATTTGTTTGAATTTTTAGGAGATGCAAATCAACCTGCAAACCCTCAAGATCCTCAATAGGAAAAGCAACCAAATCCTTAAGAATAAAATCTTCAAGATTAAGATCAAAATCAACCACAACAACAACCTCCTCCACCAATCACTCAACCCCCTCCTGGCACTAAACAAAATTTAATGAGTGAAATTGAGAACAGTAAAAAGAAAATTGAGGATTTAATCAGTAGGTTGAGTAATCCAAATGGTTCAATCACAAAAAGAATGACCCTAACAAATTCATTGAAAGATATGCTAAGAAATGTAATTCAATTAGCAATAAAATAACTAGATGGCAAGATAGGAGGCAGACGACTAGGGATTATTATGCAAATAAACTATCATATAAAGATGTCAAGGATTTAAAAATTAAAAAAGGTGATTTGTGCTCACTATTCACTGACCCACACACAAATCAAAATCTTACCCTCAATGCAAAGAGGTTTCCTATTCATTGGTGCCACCACCAATAGATCAGGGACCGATTTTATGATAGGTGGTACATGGTCTTCGATTACCCATCGTGCAACAATTGTGAAGTCCTGCAATATTTCCTTAGGAAACTATATAGTGAGTTCATATTGAACAAAATCCCAAATTATTTTGATATGATGGATTTCTAGGGGAGAGGTGGGGGGTCAGCTTAGGATAGACCCAGTGCATAGCCAGATTCTACGCGACAAGGTAGATGAGCTCTCGCTATGCCACCTTGTGAGAATGTTGTTATGCCTTCCATCACGAAGGAAAGTGCTGACGTAGAGACATTGCAAGTGATCAAAACTTTGACCTAGATTATCATCCATCATACTATCCCTATTCTACAGTGCCATCCAGGGGAGTCTTCGAGTGGTGGCCTTCGAACCCATGTGTGTCAATCTTGCGGGGTGACTTGTTCATATGACCTCACCGACACTCAGGAGGCTGCTACATAGGATCCATCTATAACTATGGAGATGGAGAGGGCAATTGACATATTGCATGAGGTGTATGAGATTGATAGTCAAGTAAACGTTAGCATGTTCATTGAATTTAATTTATTAAATTTCGATTTTGAAATGCAAGATTAACTAAAAATGTTTTATGATTTTAATAATATTGTAGGGTCACAATGTTGAGACTGGATACACTGGCCCCCCACCTACTTATTTCTGCAGTACACCTATCGCTGGGGTATGTAACTAGTAAACAATTATAAATTTATTACATGTTAATAGCATTATTTTACGAATGGTATTTTAATTTACGATTTTGGATGTTGAAAAAGCTAATATTGGAGGTTTTGAGGGAACACTTCCTAGTGGCAATGGATTTACTCAAACCTACACGGAGGTAATAGAATAAAGAGTTTAACTAATGAATTATACTTAATAGATTTGTGTAGTTTATATGCACATCGTTGATTACGTTGAATAGTTTGTTGTTTTATTTTCAGATGTTGCAAGCCGAAACACCTCCGAATGTGACGAGGGCAATGGAGATTGGTGTGTCATCTGATACACAATCCTCAATGGCTCTAACAAGGGAGGTATGAGTCAAATTAGTAAATTTCAATTTACATTCGTTGTTATAGATGTTAGTTAGTGAAAAATCAAACTATTATTGATTCATGTAGTTTAATTTCTATTTGTATGGTTTATATAAGGGCTTGAGCACACCTGAGCATGGGCATGTGAATATTTCCCTTGTGGAGAGAGATTATGAGATGGCGGTAAGTGATTATTTTGTCAAATATATCATTTTTTATAATGTAATTTCTATATATTAATGTCTTTACTTCTTATTGTAACAGTTAAAACTTCACCATCAACTAAACCCTTGGAGGAGTAGCAGGAACTCCTCGAGCACAACAAAAATGAGTGACAGACCTATCGCCATCCGATCGAAAAGGAAAGAGAAATTTTTTATTTCCAGAGCATGGAGAGCAATGATTTTTGATTCCAGAGCCCTTTGTTGTATGCCTACATGGCAGTTTTGTACATATTTTGTATTGGACATATTTGACATTGTATGCCTATATGGCATTCTCATAAGCCTATATGGCTATTTTGTATATACATTTCATACTTATATCAACATATATTGATGTATGCCTACATGGATATTTAGTTAATACAAATATCTTTTATCGACGGTGTCCATATTTGCATTCTAAATTGATGGTTCAATAGATATGGGTTACTTGTATTCAAGTGTATACTTTACAACTTACGTGTATACTTTGTGACTTACATGTGTTCTAATGTATACTTTGTGGCTTACGTGTTTTCATGTGTATACCTTGTATTCGTGCATATACTTTAAATTAATTTTGTGTATACTATGTATTCATGTGTATACTTCTTGAGGCTTATGTGTTTTTGAGTACTTGTGCTTCCCTTATTCACATGTACATGGTTGAATTATTCAAGTGTATAATTATTAATTGGTTAGCCCTAACATTGATCATTGTTGTCCTTCATGGTTTGTCTTGAATACTAATTGATTGATGCTAAACAACTTTACCTAAAAGAAAAAAACACGTTTTCAATTGGTATTCCATGAATGATTCATAAAAATATTCCAATATGTTCTTAATGTGTCACCATATAAACATGTCGAAAGATTTATATGCTAAATTTTTGCAATATTATTTCTTGTATACAAAATGGACTCGGGAGAAAGCAAGTTATAATTTATAATACAAATAAGAAATGGACTCAACACTGTCCTAGGCCCTCGAATAGGTCTATTTAACAAAGAAAAATGCTCTCAGTCACTCTTCCAATTGCAAAGCACCATTGGTGATGCAGAGTGGCTCAACCAAGTTGTGATTTGACACAAATTCTCTCAAATATGCCCACTAAGACTCTAAAATTCACTTGACTCAACATGGTAACTCAACTACCCAACCATGAAATCTATCAAACCAGACATGACTAAAACTTGGAGTAGACTTGGAAACCTCCTGACATGACCAACCCAACTCAACACAACTCACCTTATGCTTGGGAACCACCTCTAACCTATCGCTTCCAAACTAGGCCTCCTATTCCTTGTAGCCTAACCAACTAGGACAACCAACACAAGAACCACTCAAAAGGCATTAACCAGACCAAGGACACAGGTTCTAGGAATCTTATACCAATTCCCACAAGTCCTCAAAGGCCCATGTCTTGACAACAAAAGATAAAGACATGACAGGCCAAAACAAAATGCTACAAGGTAGGCCTAATTAGGCTACTCCACACAAGGAATCAAGTACCTTGGCTCACCCCAACAACCCTCAGCCACAAAAATGTTCTTACAACCTTGTCCAACATATCAAATTCTCCCAAGAACCCTTGTCACAAAACGCTTATGAAAACAATCAAAAAATAGATTTTACACAAAATCAGGCTTGTCACATAGAGATGTTAGGCCTAAAATTCCAAAGATCTCTCTCCAACCTTCAATCCATTCTCTGAAACCAACATGGAATCAAAATATATATGGTACTCTTCCATTCCAAGTAGATCTATCCTTAGCACATGGTGGATATGGAAGATATGAGGGAATTTCACTCAAAACCTTGGTTTTTGAGGGTTTCAAACCACTTGCAGAAAAATGATAAGAACTCTCCTATTCCTTTATGGTTTTGCACCAAACCACCACAAAAAGAAATCCAACTCATCCCTCTTTCAATCCATTTCAGACTTGGGACCGTACATGAAAGCTACAAGCCGTAGCAAGCATGGGATCAACAAGTTTGTATCAAAAATAAAAAAAATAGAGAATAGTGTGAATAATTCTTATTAGATCTTCTCCAAAAGTTAAAAGAAAACATCCATTAGAGCCTCTCAAGGATTTACATAGTCTTTTACACCCTTCTCTAACTGATCCACACCCTCAACTAATTAAAAACCAACTTTCAAAACAAGTAACCGTTGCATTTCAAATTTGTTGCTTTAAGCAACTTACAAATTTGCAACTCTAGACTCCTCCAACCTAATGAATACAACTAATGACCTATAAACCCACACAAATTTCTTAGAAATAGCCTTATTACATAAAAAAAACTTCATTATTGCAGAGTCATATACAAATTCACAAATTTTCCTTCAAAGGCTACAAAGACAACTTCTAGTGCAAGATTGAAATTTTCACATTTTTGATCACTAGACCCAAAACTCACCCTAAAACATACCTTATGGTCTTAATTGACCTTATTCAAGAGAAAGAATGATAAAAATACCCAAAAAAACCTATTGACCAACCTATTGACCATCAAATAATCAAAGATTAAGGGTGAGGTGTAGGTGCTCCTGCCCCAATTGGGCAACATTGATCATACGCTTTTTGTGTGGTATACTCAGATTTCTCAACCATCATTTGTATGTTTCTCTTTTCCATTATTTTCCATTGTTTGTATGTTTCTATTTTCCATTGTTTCCCTCAACCCTCAACCCTTAAACCCTAATACCTCAACCCCTATACCCTCTCAATCCTTCGACCCTTGACCCTCAACCCTTAAACCCTAATCCCTCAACCCCTATACCCTCTTAATACCTCAAACCTCAACCCTTAAACCCTAATCCCTCAACCCCTATACCATCATAATCCCTCAAACCTCAACCCTCATCTCTCAAACCCTAATCCCTCAACCCTTATACCCTCTTAATCTCTCAACCCTCAACCCTTAAACCCTAATCCCTCAACCCTCAACCCTTAAATCGTAATCCCTCAACCCTCAACCCTTAAACCCTAATCCCTCAACCCCTATACCCTCTGAATCCCTCAACCCTCAACCCTTAACCCTCAACCCTTAAACCCTAATCTCTCAACCCCTAAAACCTCTTAATCCCTCAACCCTTAACCCTTAAACCCTAATCCCTCAACCCCTATACCATTTTAATCCCTCAACCCTCAAACCTCAACCCTTAAACCCTAATCCCTCAACCCCTATGCCCTCTTAATCTCTCAACCCTCAACCCTCAACCGTTAAACCCTAATCCCTCAACCCCTATACCATCTTAATCCCTCAACCCTTAAACCCTATTCCCTCAACTCCTATACCCTCTACCCTATAACCTCTTAATCCCTCAACCCTAAACCCTCAACCCTTAAACCCTAACCCTTAAACCCTCTACCATCTACCCTCAATCCTCTACCCTCTACCCTCTACCCTCAACCCTAATCCCCCAACCCTTAAACTCTTAAAACCACTTAGTAAACTCTCTACCCTAATCCCTCAACCCTTAAACCCCTAAACACTCAACCCTAAACCCTCAAACCTTAAACCGTAAACTCTTAAACCCTCTACCCTCTACCCTCTACCCTCAACCCTTAACCCAATACCCTCTACCCTAAATCCTAATACCTCAACCCTAATCCCTCAACCCTTACACCATTAAATCCAAGAAACTCTCTACCCTAATCCTTAAACCCTCAACCCTTAATCCCTCAACCCCTATAACCTCTACCCTATACATTGGAACCTCAACCCTAATCCCTCAATCCTATACCCTATACCCTCAACCCTCCACCCTCAACCTTAAACCCTCAATCCTCAATCATCAACCCTTAAACCCTAAAAACTTAAACCCTTTACCCTCTACATTAAATCCTCAACCATCAATTCTCAACCCTCAACCCTTAATCCCTCAACCCTCAATCCTTAAACCCTAAACCTTCAAACCTTATACCCTCTACCCTGTACATTAGACCTTGAACCTAATCCTTCAACCATATACCCTCAAACCTAAACCCTAAACCCTTAAACCTTCGACCCTATACCCTCAACCCAATACCCTCTACCATCGACCCTATTCCATCAACCCTCAACCCTTACACCCTAATACCCTAGAAAGCATCAACCCTATAGGTCCACCCTAATCCCTCAACCCTATACCCTCAACCCCTATCACTTTCTCTCTATCTATACATCTCACCTCTCCCTACCTCCCTCCCTCCTACCCTCTCTAATTGTCTCTATCTACCCTCTCCCTCTTTCTACGTACCTCTCATTCAATCAATCCCTACCACCCTCTCTCACTCCCTCTATCCATTTCTCTCTATGTCCCTCCCACTCTCTCCCACTCCCTCTCTCTCCCTCTCTCTCATGTCTCTGCCTCCCACTCCCTCTCTCTCTCATGTCTCTCCCTCTGGCAACCTACCTAGGTAACTCTCTCTCTCTTTGTCTCTCTCTCCTCTCTCTATCTATCCCTCCCACCCTACCTAAATAAGTCCCTCTCACTCCACCCCCTCTTTCTCTACCTCTATTAGGTCACTCCCTACAACATCCTCTCCCTCTCTCAGGTTTCTCACTCACACTCCCTCTCTCTCCCACTCCCTCTCACTACCTATCTCTCAAGTCTCTCCCTCTCACCCCCTCACACTCTCAAGTCTCTCCCTTTGGCGCCCTAACTACATAACTCTATCTTTCTCTCTGTCTTTATCTCTCTCCCTCTCTCTCAATTCTCTCTCTCCCACCGCCCTCTCTCTCTCTCCCTCTCTCTATCCCTCCCACCCTACCTATCTAAGTCCCTCTCACTTCCACCCCCTCTCCCTCTTGCCAGACTCTCTCTCTCTCTAAATTCTCCCTTCCTCTAAAGACATACGTAAATACATACATATTTACATACATAAAAGCATAATACATATGTACATACAATCCTACATCCATACAAGCATACATACATACATGTGTAGATACAATCTTACATACATATAGGCATACATACAATATACATGCATTGATACATACATGCATACATACATACATACATAAAAGCATGCATACATGCATACATACATGAGATACAAGCATACATGTACATACAAACATACAAATATATCAATATAAATTCAATAGACTGGAATTTAACATAAATAAGGATATAACACGAGTGCGTTATAACACGCTCACATTATGTCTTAGTTGACATGTTTCTCGCAGAAGCAAAAAACCATGTCAAAACTAAGATATAACGTGAGCGCGTTATAACACGCTCATGTTATATCTTGCTTTGGGAATCCCTGAGCCTTCGGATTGGTATTTGCCTTGGAATACCAACCCAAAGGTTTGGAGAGCATTCCCAATGACCAGAGACGTGTTTTTACAAAATCTACCATATTTCACATAATTGAGTTTGTGCTCACTATCAGGATTGCATGTGGTTCAATATCGAAAAAAATCGAACACATGGGTAATGTTGGGTTCTCTCTTAGCTATCCAACGATGTAATTTTTTCACTTTCTGACAATGTTAAGCCTTTCATCCATAATTTCTTTTATTTGTATGTCTCTTTTTTGCCAAAAAACAATGTTTGGTTTTTTTTTTCGTTATAAATGTTCATTGAATTTTCAAATAAATTACATTTTTAGAAAGTAGACTCCATTCCACAATTTTTTTAATTTTTTTAAAAATTCAATTAGTTTCCAAAATTTGTAGGGGTAGCATGACCAAAATTTTGTTTTCCAGGAAGTGTCCACTTCAAAAATTAGTAAAAAATCAAATATTCATTAAAAAATTATCAGAAAAATCGTGCATCAACTACATACTGTTAGCTAACTTTTGACCATTGCGATTTTAAAAATACTAAAAAAAAGTTCACCGTACAAGGGTCGTACAAGAGTTGTTATGTTATGTTTTTCTGACAAAAACAACACCAATTTGTGTATTTCCCTCTTTTGAACCCCTTAATCTCAACCATTTTAAAAATAAATTAGTAGTTTAGAAATTAGACTCGGATCACTTCGATCCTTGTTTTTGTTCCATCTCAAAATTTTGAGTGTAACTATCCTCAATTTCACGTCCGAGGTCAGTATTTCTTGATTTTAGAAAAAAATTGTCCACTTAAGTCCCCTTTTTGGGAACCATCTTGGTGCACTTATCCTAAAGATGAAAAAATGTGAGTGGTTTAACAAATGTGATAGAGCATATGGAGAATTGTGTGTGTCTGTATCTCTTGATTTACTCTTTTATATTTAATATTTGAATAATCCAAATGAATATATGGAAAAGCTAGAATCTCTTTTTGGCACACATGATTCTATGAGGGTTCATATGTTGGAGAATGAACTAATCAATTTAAATCCATGCAACTTCAACACAATCCAAGATTTATTCACCAAAATGAAATCACTAAGGCTATAAATACAACAATGTGGAATTGATAAGAAATATGAACAATTGATTCTAAGTATTCTCTCAAAGCTAAGGTCTGAATATTTAGTATTTGTTTCTACCTTCTATGCTATTAAGGATGCAATTAGATCTCAATTCAAGATGCAATCTTTGGATGATTTTTCTACTTCTCTCACACGAGAGCAGGATAAGCTAATTCAGATGGGAACTCTTAATCTTCTAAGTCTCATGCCGTGTCTGCCAATCTTGGCACAAATAAACAAAGAGGACAAAGTAGTAATAAGGATTAGAAATAAAAGAATAGCAAAGAGAAAAAGAATAAAAAATTGACTACTCCAAAAGAAAGTAAAGAGACCACATCTTCAAAAGGTGAAAATCCTAAGAGAGAGAAGGTCAAATGTTCCCACTGTAAGAAACCTAGTCATGATGAGCACAAGTGTTTGAAGAAACAAGTGGATCATTTGAACACATTCTTGAGAAGAATAATCTCAGTGTTCTTGATTCCATCAAATAGAGTTTAGAAGAGGTTTCTCACAAGGATATAGAGAACAACAAGGGGAAAGGAAAGGGTAAGACCCTTGTAGAAATTGCATCTCCACCATCCACATAGGTTCTTGATTCGGGTGCTTCACACCACATGGATTCAATTGAGGATGAACTTGAATCTATGGAGCCATGTTCTTTGCCTTCCATTTTGATGGGTGATGATATTCCACTTGATATTTGTGGGAGAGGGTCTTTTGATATGGGGGATGGCACATTTCAAGATGTTCTTTCTGTACCCTCATTCAACTAATCTCCTATCTATCTATCAAATCACACACACATAGGTACATGCAAGAGAGTTGAGTTTACTCCTAATTTGGTGGTAATTCGTGAGATGCAGAATGATTCTATAGTTACAGTTGGGAGAGCAGATCATCAATGTCAACTTTATATTTTATCTCACTTTGTTCTTGATCCTCCCTCAATCGCTCTACTGACTCATTCAGATGACATGAGTAACTTGCGGCATCAAAGGTTTGGCCACATGAACTACCACTACTTGTAGCAACTCAACAAACATGACATGGTTACAAGATTTCCTACAGTTCACTTTTCTAAAGGTGTTTGTCATGGTTTCATTCTTAACAAGCATCTTGAAGAGAAGTTTGACAAAGGAAAAGCCTGGAGAACCTCACATATTTTGGAGTTGGTACATAGTGATTTGGCAAGGCCATTTCCACAACCATCTTTCAATAGAGCCCGATATGTTTTCATATTCATTGATTATTTCTCTAGGTACACCATTGTGTACTTTCTCAAACAAAAGTCTAAAGTCTTCTATTCATTCTTGGAGTATAAGGCTTTTTTAGAGAAACAAATTGGAAAATATTTCAAAGTTTTGCATACAAGATAATGGGGGGAATATGTCAACTATAGGTTTGAGCAGCTTTGTGCTTCAGAGGGAATTGATGTGCAACATACAACCCCAAAATGGAAGAATCGATCCTTGAAAGAGATGGCTAATTGTATGATTCACTCCAACTATTTGGCACCACCTTTCTGGACAGAAGCCATTAACTCTTCATGTTATATATGTTATCACCAAATAGTGCACCCTTGCTGAGTTACAAAACTCAACCTACTAGTGAAACATGGGATCTTTCTGGGTTTTTCGATCACCTATGATGGAAAGAACCTCTAGAAAGGGATGGTTCCCTTGAAACTTCACTTAATTAGACCTATGCTATTGTTTTGTTGAGGAAAATACTAGAAAGATGGCATAAAAATGAAACTATGTGGGTAATGCACCAAATGTATTTTCTTCATACCTAAGATTGTTGTTTTGACACACAAATGATCAATAACTTAGCTATGTTTACACAACTCAGGATTTAACATACTCATGTATTAGTTTTTTTATAGAGAGGTTGAGTGTTTTCAGTCCTAGAAGAAAGAAAATTGAGTGATCTTAAAAAATAGAAGCCTTTTTCTCATTGACATAGACTATAACCTACACAAAATATGTTATTTCTTGTTTAAAGGTGCCAAATATATATATATATATATATATATATATATATATATATATATATATAGTTGAGGATTTACTCATGAAATCACATAAATAAACATCAATTACCAGTTTCCACACAATAAACAAGCTTTTGAAGGTAGAAAACTAAAATTTTATTGCTAGAAGGTATCTTTAAAACCGCATACAGTTTGAAATATGCTCGAATTGCTTCAAAATATTAAATTACATTCATTTCCTAGGTCCTAGTTTAATGTTATAGTCAACATATGACATGTGTCATAGTTTGAACAAGTCAAAATTATCCTTGAATTGACTGATTCCTCTCCACTTGGGCACCTAAAAACTATTTTCCTTGTTTGACTCCACCAAAAACTTTAAGTAGGCGTAGATAGAATAGTGCTACCCTTTTCAACTACTTTTGTCTCATTTTCTATTAAAGAGATTCCTATTTGTTGGCCAACTGTTCTTATATCTCCTCAACTTCTCCATAAGTGTTCTTTTACCTCATCAAACTACTCCAACATAAAAATAGGGAATGTGTTTTATGAGTTTCTTGGAGTGAAAATTGATTCCTTGAGGTGTTGGATAAGGTATTTGACTACTTCATACAATAGAAAACCTCTCTCTAAATTTGAAAATTATCTTATTTGATTTTCCATTTGGTTGATTGCTTTCTGTCATTATCTTTTTAGTGATTACTCTTTCTATTGTGCAATAATTTTTTCCTATAGACAATTGCTCTTCATCACTTCCTCCATTAGGAATATCCTTGATTGATACTACCCTTTTAGATTTCCCCCATGTCATAGATGTGT
This sequence comes from Sequoiadendron giganteum, assembly GCA_007115665.2. Lineage (NCBI taxonomy): Eukaryota > Viridiplantae > Streptophyta > Pinopsida > Cupressales > Cupressaceae > Sequoiadendron > Sequoiadendron giganteum. Next base: position 462,235,867 of record CM021106.1, read on the forward strand.
GTTGATTGTGTGATTATCCTTATTGACATATTTAGAACCGCATTCCCCACAAAGCTATGAAGGGGGTAACTCCTTTTCAAGATTGGATTGGTAAAAAATTGTTAGTTAAGAAATTTGAAGTGTTTGGCTCTAATGCACGGGCTTATATTCCAACAGAGAAACACATGTCTATGGATCCAAAAATCAAGTCTTGCATATTTTTTGGTTATCCAGATGATGTCAAATTCTACAGGCTTCTTCATCCTACCACACATGAGTTGTTCATTGAGAGGAGTTTTCAATTTGAGGAGAGTACTTCCAGTCCTTCTCTCGACACTTCTCCTACCACCATTATCTTGGAGTCCTTGTATCATGATGATATTTCTTTAGAGGTTCACAATAATTTAGATCATGATGAAGAGTCTTCTTCATCCACTTCAGATGATGATAGTGATCATGAGATGCACACATTTCATCTTCAGAGGATGACAATTCTCCTCTAGATTCTCCTCCTCTAGCCATAGGGCCTCTTTGGGCTCGTCAGAATTTGTAGTTAGCAGGTGATTGGGTAGGGGATCTATCAGATCATAGGAGAACAAGAAGGCAGTTTTAGGATGCTCCACATGCCTTCCTTGCTTCAAATTCCAATCCACAAACTTTTTGGGAAGCCTCTGGTGTCCCCAAGTGGGATGAAACCATGCAAGAAGAGTTCAATTCCTTGGAGAGGAACCACACCTGGGATCTTGTCCCACTTCCTAAGGAAAGAAAAAATGTTCAATGCAAGGGGGCCTATCAAACAAAATATGCAGTAGATGGGTCAGTTAAGAAGCATAAGGCTCACTTGGTTGCCAAAGGATTCTCCCAAGTTCTAGGGATTGACTACTCTAAGACTTTACATCAATCACCAAAATGAATTCCATTCGACTTGTTCTTGCCATAGTTGCAACACATAGATGGGATGTTCATCAGATGGATGTGAATAGTTCTTTTCTTCACATTGATCTTCAAGAGGAGATATACATGGATTAGCCACAAGGGTTTGTTCAGGGTTCTTCACTTGTGTGTCATCTTTAAAAATCTCTCTATGACCTCAAACATGCCCCTTGAGCTTGGTACGCCAAGATGGAATCCTTCTTTCTAACAGTGGGGTTCACTCGATGCCATTTTGATCCTCATGTCTACATATTGTAGTAGGATGATACTCATACCTTCTTGGTTCTCTAAGTTGATGACTTGTTTATCATAGGGAGTTACTCATCCACCATTCAGGCAGTGAAAACCACCCTTCATGATCAGTTTTTGATGTTAGACTTGGGCTTGTTGCACTAATTCTTGGAGATTGAGATTACTCAATCTTCATTGGGTATCACTCTTGCACAATCGAAGTACGCACTTGACATGCTCCATAGGTTTCACATGGTTGATTGTAAGCCTGCATCGACTCCATTTTTGTCAGGGGTCAAAGTTGAGGCTAAGTGTTCTTTACCTTTGGTTGATGGAACTTTGTATCAAAATATTGTTGGTAGTCTCATCTATTTGACTCATACGAGGCTTGAAATTTCATATGCAGTGGCCATTGTCTCTCAATTAATGCAGGAGCCACAAGAACTGCACTAGAAAGAAGCTAAGTGGATTATTCACTACATCAAGAATACTCACAATTATGGGATTCATTATGCAGTTGGTGTGGATTTTGACTTGGTGGGACACACAGATTTAGATTAGGCAAACAATTATCAGGACCAAAAATCTACTTCAGGATATTGCTTCTCCCTTGGTTCCACTCCAGTTTTTTGGTTGATAAAGAAGTGGTCTGCTATTGCTCTTTCATCTATAGAGGTTGAGTATTGAGGGGAAATTAATGTGGCCATTGAAGCTATTTGGCTTCAAAACATTCTCACTAAGTTTTGAATTCCCTTCTAGAAGCCCATAGTCATCCATTGTGACCACCAAAGTGCGATTCAAATCTCTTGCAATCCGGTCCATCATCAATGGAACAAGCACATCGAGATCCACATGCACTACATTCAAGAGCTGATTCATAGTGAGATCATTGCCTCAAGTATTGTCAGACATCAGATCAGACTGCAAACATCTTCACGAAACCCTTCATTGAGAGAAAGTTCCTTCATTTGTGGGATTTTTTTGGGGTACGATTAGTGTCATCCATGCGGGGGCTACTTAGTCCTTCTTTTCTTCTTTTCATCTCTCTTTTTATGAGGATTTTTGTCCCACTAGGTTTTCTCCTTTTCTCTAGTTGTGAGAGATTTCTCTTCATTGCATTTGTACATGGGTACCTAAAATGGCCTAGTAGTCAAGACCCATCTTTGCATATTTGCATCATTTGCATAATCTTCTCCCTAAGTTGTACTTAAAGGGGGGTGTTAGTGTGAATATTAAAGTCTTGTACTTAATAATTTATTCTACTAGGTAATTAGGGGACACATTCGCATGTTAATTTTACCTCGGATATAGGATTCCTTCTAGAAGTCTTATTTTATCTATGCATCATTTCCTAGGTATTTAGTTACTTGTCACATGCGATAGGATTAAGACACTTGTCACAATCTTGTCTAATCCTATCTCACTCCTTGCCTATATAAGCATGGCTTCATGTGTACATTTGGATCAAGCAATCTTGGAAGCTTTTAATGCATTCTGTCATATTGACATTGCATAATCTCTCAAAGTTCTGGTGTACATTCTTTATGCTTTTCTAGTTTATGTAGCTTTTATTCTCTTAAAAAGTTCCTCGGGTTATTCAATCTATTTAAAATTTCTAACAAATATTCCCTAATGTCACTTTATAACATTTTTAATATAATTAATATTAGCTTTATAATTTGCACTTTTTTTAGGCAACATTAATTAATTAATTAATTAAATTATTATTCATTAGGTGGGATGGGAAAATGAGGACATTATTGTCCTCCATTCCTATATATTGCTTTCCCTCAAGAAAACTACAATTTCAAACCAAACCAATTTCCACAACACCTAAAGCCAGAGAAAAATACCAACTACATCTGTCCACCAACCACTCAGATCCCAAATGATCTTGGAGAATGCTCCAACCATTAACCTTTGTGTGTAGCTAAAGCCCAAAATTTTGTCAAACTCTATCAGTTAGTGAAGTCATCCACCCAACACTAAGATTCCTAGATCCCATTTCTAAAAAATCACCCTCCTATAAATTGTGCACAGGGATATGTTCCACTTATTGTTTCTTGAATTCATTCATCCAAGAACACAATATTTATCTTTTTTCTCAAAACAAAGCAAAGGAATATAAATTTCTACCTTTGCTACGGGTACTTAATGCTTAAGATTGCAAGTAAATAACCATTATACTGTAGTGTGTCCTAACTTAGTTATCCTTCAAAGTATGAAACAAAACATCAATCTACTTTAATTCAGAAATTGTAACACATTTACTCACAATCACATAAACTGGAAACTATCAACGAAACTCACATTGCATAATCTAATCTAATAGCTTAAATTGAAGTGGTTCAATAGTACCTCAAGTGGCCCTTGCTTGAGTTGTTGCTTCCACAAGATTTTTTCAAAGGCTCAACAAAATATATTGCCAAATCAATTCTCTTTTATTGCATTATATGTTGGAGTACAAAATACACCGAGAGGAGGGGGGGTTGAATCAGTATCTTGACAATCAACTTCAAATTTATGATATTTCAAAACCATTTATTCTCTTTGTAAATAATATATGTTCTATTTTCAGAGTATAATTAAATGCAACAATTGATTTGTAGATTCTCTATCAACATGTAAATTCAAATATTGTAATGCAAATTAAAAAAGCAACAAGATAATAAATGCAACCACAAGGAACCATAACATTGTGATTTTCATGAGTGGAAAACCATCTAGGGATGAAAAACCACTTGTAAAATGCCTCACTGGCTACAAAATGCCTCACTGGAAACTTATGCCTCACTGGTTACACAATGTCTCACTGGCTACAAAAATATTGTCTCACTAACATTTAACTTTTCTCAACAAATAAGATACAAACCAATATACGAAGGATCATTCTATTTCTTTGAAGATCATGTTGGCTTACAGCCTTAATGCATTCTATGTCCTCCAAAATTCATTTTATTCAAAGTCTAGAACACATACAATACATTAATCTTTCACTGTCTTTTTCAACTATATTTTAAGCACAAAGGATTGTTTATAGCTCGTTTACAAATGCCTTTCATCAAATTTTCTGCAGTAGGGTTTCAATAGAAACCTCTCTTTTTAACAACATATTCAAAGCCAACTTAACACAACATGACTCTTATTGTTTCTAACTCTTCATTACACAACCTAACCTTCAACCGAGTTTTTTTATTTTACATATATAGCAATCATTAATCTTGTGAAGCTCGACAAAGCCATACCTTCCTTCCTGACAACAAAGTAACTGAGAAATAAATTATAGATCTTAATTGTCAAATTTGCAACTAAAAAAGAGCTCGATTTCTATCCCTCAAGCTTTGCGATATGCCATTCATTCTCCATGAATCAAACCCTAATTCAGCTGCCACATTACTCAAGCTCTAACTTTTCAAAAATGTGGGATATACATTGCTTTCACCATTTTACAATGTCAACTGGCTGAACCGGTATGCCTTAGAAAGGGCTGGTGAATATAATGACCAAAAATTCCCTTTAGACCTTTTTAAAATTAATTTAACCTGCTAGTGCAGGTTACTAAACAAAAACTTAACCTTTGCTTTTCTCAAAAAATGACAAACAAAAACATCATAATGTGTATGTAACAATATATCCATGTGGGTTCCTTTTCAACCTTAGTAACATGAACATTGTTTCTTAATATAATAAAACCATCAACACTACCTTTGAAAATTAGTTCTATAACCTACCTTTCAATAATAAGTGAAACATTAAATTATGTGCAATAAACTGACCAATCAAATGCCTTTTCAATAATCAAAACATTATAATATATATGCCATAAGCCCGTGACAAAGATTTTGTTAATGTGTATGCCCATGAAAAAAACTATTATTTCCTAAGATAAATGCAATGATACCTTCGAACACCAAGACCATGTGTTGGTAAAAAAAACATCAAGTGCAAAACAAATATAAAGCCCTAGTGTTGGTCAGATACACCTTAATTAAAAACAAAATACTTTTCAATATTGCAAGCCCTTTATCATTGCCTTTGTCCAAGTATGTTGTCCCCGTATGCTAAATATGTATGTCACCTATCCAAACTGAAACATGATAATCATTAAAATATAGAAAACCTGAGTCATATGCCAACACTTTAAGTGCCAAAATAACCCTTGACATCAATGCCAAAATCAATGTCAAAGGGGTCAACAAACTCCCCCTTTCGCATTGATGTCAAACCTGTCACATAATGCAACCTATATGATCACCAATGCACTATCATGTCATCATCATATGATTACCAAATAAACTTACCAATAAACGTGGCACACAATGCAACCTGTATGATCACCAATGCACTGTCATGTCATCATCATATGATTACCAAATGAACTCTGCAATAAACCAATATACAATGTGGAGAAAATATTGATTTGCAATGTAAATCCGAACCTGTATCACTATAATGAAATGAAAATCTAAACGATGAAAATCTGAACCTGTATCTATGTATCTCAAATTTTCTCCCGCTTTTGACAACAATTCCAAAGGTCAAAGGGGTGGGTAAACATCAAAATACCACCAAGTACCTTCCCAAGAACACCAATCTGCTTGCACATGGACACAAAACAACATCAGACTTGAAGAGATAAAACTAAAAGGAGCTCTACATAATGCAAGATAAATTTGCCATAACACCAAAACCTAAACCAAAAACTACCATGCAATTGAAAGAATCTACTTGAAACATAACCTAGGGGTGTTGAATAGACATGAAAAATTCCCCTAACACCATGCTCATGAAGAATCACTGAAGTGAAGCAAGGGAAAGGACTCCAAGCCTATCCCTCAAATGGTCAAAGACTACTTTTGGTAAAGGCTTAGTAAAAATATCTACTATCTGATCTTTTGTAGATACATATTCCAATGCAACCAAATTAGACAAAAAAATTTCTCTTAGAAAATTATATCTTATGGAAATATGATTATTGTGAGAGTGTTGAACAAGATTTTTTGAAATATTGATGGCACTAGTATTGTCACAAAGAATAGAGACAGGCTGAGATACCTCAACCTTGATATCCTTCAAAGTTTGGACCATCCATAATACTTGAGAACAACAAGTAGCAATAGTTATATATTCTACCTTAGCAGTAGAGAGAGAGAGAGAGAAAATCTTATTTTTTAGTATGCCATGCTACCAACCTACCACCTAGAAATAAAGCACCTCTAGATGTGCTTTTTCTGTCTTCTAGATAACCTTCCCCTTTCAACATCAGTGTATGCAAGCAGTGTAAAATCATTATGCATAGGATACCATAAGCCATAATCAATAGTACCATTTATGTATCGTAAAATTATTTTTACAACATTCAAATGGGATTGTTTAGGTGAAGCTTGAAACCAAGCAACCAAGCAAACAATATGCATTATATCAGGTCGAGGGGCAATCATATATAAGAGATTACCTATCATGGATCTATACAAGGTTTTATCTACATCAGGTAGATCTTCATCTTTCCCAAGCTTATAACCAATTTCCATTGGAGTTCCAACTGGTTTGCTTGCATCCATTCAAAATCATTTAAGAATTTATTTAGCATACTTCATTTGTGAAATGAAGATACCCTTCTCAAGTTGAGAGACCTATAACCCATGAAAGAAGGAGAGTTCTCCTAACATGGAAATTTTGAACTCTTCTTTCATAATGTTAGGAAAAACAAAACACATTCAATCATCATTGCCCCCAAAAATAATATCATCTACATAGACAAAAACAACCTTAATACTACCACCTTTTGTCATGAAGTACAAATTGTTGTCAACACCTCCTTTGGCGAATCCTTGAACCTGTAAATGTGGTGGTAGTCACGGTAGGAGGGTCCTCAAAGAGAAAAATCTGGGTCATGCAGCTAGAGTAACACAATAGAAGCAACACAAAATTTGGAGGCAAATGCATATACAAACATTCTTATTATCATGAAATTCAACTATAGATAGTCAACCACATCTAGGCGTACAGATTTGGCTCATAGGCCTGCTTACAACATTCTTAAAATACAATTCTCATACATGTGAGAAAAAATATTACATATAAAACTCTATATACATCCTAATCTACTTGATCTTGATTTTCTCCCCTTCTCATGATTCATTACAAGCTTTATATCATATCCATGGGTCAAGAAACATCTGCATCGGCCAAAAAACATTACAATCTCTGATGAAGGAAACGTAACGTGTGCAAGAACAGGTCGGCCTCAAATTTAAATTTCTTCCACGGTAGATGCGCATGATGAAGTGTGCACCTAAGATCAAGGTCAAGGACACTCCACAGAATAATGAGAAACACACCGTGAGGATCCGCGATCGATAAAACTAGCCGTTAGGTTTTGAAATTATTTCGGGGCCAGTTCCAAAAATTGTCAGTCAATCCGAAAGCGATAACTTGCCGAAAAAAGATCCAATCGAGATGAAAACTTGGAATAAGGAAATTGAACATGTCCATGATCAAACCATAGGTACATGAGATCTGGTGATCAAATATGAAGAAATACCAGATCTACCAACTTAAACAAGAACAAGAATAAAACAAGAACAAAACTGAACGAAAATATTTTTGGTTGATGCAAGATTGCCAAGAACCATGGATGCTCCTCAATCAAACATGCAAGGTTAATGAAAATTGAGCCCCTCAATTTGCTGGGGCCAAAGGGAAACCAATACGATCTACCTCATCTTGAGAAATCCAAGAAGAATCCTCCATTGGTCTACCTTTCCACTTCACCAGATATTCTTTGTACTTTCTTCCACGAGTCTTTCTTCCATCTCTGACATCCAAAATCTCTTTTATCCCATTTGATTGTTGTTTAGGAAGTTGTTCTTCCAATTTCACTTTATCGTCTTCACTAAATTATGTTTCATGGTACTGATGTAGGTCTGTAATGTTGAATATAGGTGATATACCCATGTCATTTGGTAATTCTACTTCATATGCATTTCCTGAATCAAAATTATTCAAAATCCTATAGGGTCCAAACTTCCTCATCTTGAGCTTACTGTATATGCCAAATGGGAATCTTTCCTTCCTCAAATATACCATTAATTCATCTCCAACTTCAAACTCCTTATGTCTCCTCTTTTCATTTGCTTGCTCCTTGTAATTTCGGTTCATATCTTCCAAATGTTGCTTCACTTGATTATGCACTTTCTTCATATGTTCTGCAAATTCCTCTGCTTCTGCACTACTTTTATCTTCTTTATTGATGTCTCACAATTTTGATATACCTCTAGGATGAACTCCAATAAAAATCTCAAAAGGTGTCTTTCCTTTACTCCTATTCACTGAATTATTGTAGGCAAACTCTACTTGTGTAAGGGCTAAATCCCAACTTTCGATCTTCTCTCCAACTAAACATCTCAATAAAATTCCCAAACTCGTGTTCACTACCTTTGTCTGTCCATCAGTCTATGGGTGAAAAGTAGAACTGAACTTCAAATATGTCTTCAACTTCTTCCAAAGTGTCCAAAATTAACCAACAAACTTTTTATCTTTGTCTGAAACAATACTCCTAGGTAGTCCATGCAATCTGACCACTTCCCTAGAAAAAACATTCTGCTATATCAACTACATTTGTTGTCTTCTTACAAGCTATGAAATGTGCCATATTGGAAAATCTGTCTACCACCACAAATACATAATCATTACCCCTCTATGTCTTTGGAAAACCAGGTATGAAATCCATGCTGATATCCTCCCAAGGTCTTTCTGGAACTGTCAAATGTTTATACAATCCCACATTCTAACTACTCCCTTTAGCAACTTGACAAACTCTGCAACTCTGCACAAATTTCCTAACATCCTTATGAATCTATGGCCAAAATTAGTTTTCACTTACCAATGCTACTGTCTTATCAATTCCAAAGTGTCTGGCCAATCCTCCACTATGTTTCTCTTTCACCAAGTTATCCCTCGTTGAACTTTGGGGTATACACAACTAAATTCCTCTGAACAACATATCCTCTTGAATGAAATAATCCAACCACTGACTTCTATCCTCCAAAACTGGTTCTTTCCATGCCCTCCAAGGTTTTGCAAAATATGGGTCTTCCTTATACAAGCTCTTCAATTCATCAAAGCCTAATACCTCCACTTTCATCTGTGTCAATAAATTCCTTCTCCTACTCAAAGCATCAACAAATCTATTTGAATTTCCACTCCTATGTTTCAAAACAAAAGTATAACTCTACAAGAATTCCACCCATTATAAGTCGTCAAGTATATTTAGTGTAGTCGGTCGTAGTCGGTCAGTTGTTACATTTCAATAAAACTATAGTTGTAGTGGGAATAATTAATGGCATGTGCATTCGAGTAATTAAGTCTCGATTAGTTGTAACAGGTTGTTATGGAATGTCATGGTGGTTGGTTGCTCAACCACCACCAAACATTATATGTACTCAGTTATGTAGTCAAGAGATATGATTATTATGATTCCATGGTTGATAGTACAGAATACTCTGTGATTGTACATGGTGATATTTATTGGAAATGAATATAAGCATCTCATGATTCAAGCATATTGCGTTCTATTATTTTATTCCATGTGTTGCATATAGTTCAGTTTACTTCTTGTGTACGTAGTATGTTGATATATACTCAGTGAGGTAAAAATTTGGTGCCGTTGCCTAAGCGGACCAAGGAAGCACTCGTTACAATGGCAGCGTAATGGGCTGACTGGTGGAGGAACCTATAGAAACAAATGAAGAAAGAGAGGACAACTTGACATGGGATTTGATAAATCTCTAGAACATATCTCTATGAGATTACGTATGAAGGGAAACCCTCAGGTGAGAAATCCCTGAGGCAGTTATTTGGGATCGATTGGAAGTGAATGATGAAGTTGATCACCTTCTCCACTGCATGCCAAGATTATTGGGCTGCCATTCAATCATCCTACAAGACCTTCGGGCAGAGGAGGAGGAACACTGAAGGTAGCAAATCTTGCAGCGGTACGAAGAACGAACCAAACGAGAAGAGGAGGAATGAGACACTAGTCGAAGATGTACCCCTGGCAACCAACAATGATAACGTGAAAGAACTGTAATGCCCATATGATCGAACAAAGACAAGAATCAAATACCATTCGGACACAAAGTAGAGGAGGAAATAATTCGATGATCATTGAGAGTAGAGGAGTGAGAAAACCGGCGATGAAGATTAAGGCAAGTAGATAAGGAGTTGAATGAAGATTTAATTGAGATAAACTAGAGTATAAAAATAAGAAATGCAAATCTTGAGAAGATAGATCAATCTATCAGTAGAGCACATCAGAGTTTTGTGGAAGGGAGGGACAAGGAACCCTTCATCACCCCGTACGTAGAAAAATATAAAAGCCAAGAAAATGAAGATGAATTGAGTGGTGAACTTGAGAACAACATCCAATGCATTCAGGAGTTGTCCATATCGAATGACGATGAATGGCTAAGGATAGGGAGATCTGAGCCCAAGACCCCTTGGCAGAGGGACCACTAGAGTGGAACCCAGGAAAGGTGTAGAGGACATTGATGAAGGACGAGAGAGTGACTTGTACGTGGCCGAGAGTGCAAGTGACGCACCAGAATGTAATGGGGAAACCGATCCAATCGGGCCCAATACACAAGGAGGATAGCGGGGAAGGATGGTGACTCCAGAGTGAAAGAAGCTACCGAAGTTTATGAGGAATGGGTTAGAGGATCCAGTACGACACTAGAAAACATGTGAGACAATCTGGATAGCGAGTGGAGAAGACGACCTAGATAACTAGTTGAAAGCGTTTTCGATGACACTCAAAGATAGTGCCATTGACTGGTACTTAGAATTGAGCCAAGCATAAAAATATTTGTGGAGGTTACTTAAGTAGGCATTTCAAGATGAATTCAAACTTTTGAGGGACGAAAATGAAATTATGGCCAAGATCTATAACACCAAACAAGGGAAGCACGAGAGTGTGCAAACCTACAACCAAAAACTAAAGGACCTGCTGGGAAAACTTGAGTCACAACAAGTAGATGGATTAAAGAAGAGATGGTTTATTGAAGGTCTGCTTCCCTTGCTACGTAAGAAAATGAAGGTGGTACCTCCATCCTCATACATTGAAGCATATAACCATGTGATGGATATTGAAAGCGAGAACAAGACATCCTCTAGAGGGAAGAAGCATGATGACTAAGAAAGCATAAGGGAGAGCGAGGATGAATCAAAAACCGTACAAGCTCTCCATTGTGACATGTTGAGAATGATGAAGGAACTAAAAGTGGACAAAGAAGGATCCAAGGAGGCAACCGAACTATAGTGTACGAAATGAAAAATAGAAGGTCATACGAAGGTGAACTGCCTGAAGAAAATGTTTTGTGACATTTGCCAAGTTATGGGACACTCCGTTAAGGAGTGCCTGTACAACTTGAAAACACGAAGTTCGCAAGTGTTCTTCACACAAGGGGAACAATCAACCCCTCCAACCACACCACCTAAACCTCAGAATAACAATGCATCCCCTGGCGGCTATCGTAACAATTAGAGGAATAATATACCAAGAAGCAAAATTCTATACGACAGCAAGGGTAGGCCCATGATCTAGTGCCAAATATGTAATGAATGGGGTCACTTTTCTAGGGAATGCTAGAATGGCCAAGGTACCAAGGGGAAACTGTGCAAATGGTGTGGTCTGTGCGATCATGAAGACATGGATTGCCCAAAGTAGAAAGGCGTCAACATGTTGGAAGTAGCTGACGAAGAAGTCCTGTCACTTACAAGGGCGCAAACAAAGAAGGATAATTATTCGGACCCTCGTACAGACAAAGAAAGACTCTGAGAAGCTAGGGAAAAAGTGGAAGAAACAATGGAAAATGAGCGAAGAACTTCCAAAGTGGATAGTATGTTGTTGTAGTTAGAGTCAGAGAAGAACATAGTACAACAAATGCTTCACACAACTATACCAATCAAGGTAACCTACCTTCTACAAATCATGCATCAACTAAGAATAACACTCACAAATATTCAAATGGGCCCAAATGAAGACACCACAAAGCCGACGGGAGAGACCATGGATCCAACGCTACTCGCAATAAGTGTCGGAAGGAAACCGGTTGTCATACAGATGGAAATCCTGGGCATGAAGCTCTCCAATACCATCGTCAACGGAGTATCGAGAATTAATGTACTAGCTGAAGATACATGGGAGAACCTCGGGAATCCCACACTCTGGCCACTGACATTTCAACTAGTTGGCGTCGATCAACATAGTATCAAACCGATTGGTACTCTAATGGCACATAAAGTGTTGATAGGTACGCAAAAATTCTTATTGAATTTTTTTGTCATCCCACTGGAGAAAAAGGTGTACGATGCACTGCTGGGACAGTGATGGTTGATTGCCACCAAGGCGAGCCATAAGTGGAAAAGGAATACGCTCTCAATCAAGAGCCATGGGAAGAAGTATATTATTGGTTTGAAGAATTAGGCGGTCAATGAGGACTTGTCGTCTTCATAATCAGAATCTGACGGAGGATTGGATGTCGATGAAGAAGGGAAGATAATGGAGCCAAACGAGGAAGGCGTATTGGAAATTGGAAGTTGTTCGAAAGATGAAACCACTTTAGTGAATGGATTATTTCACTAGCAGATGGAGGATTATGAATTTTTCCACGTGGATTGCAACATGCTACAGATCAAAGAAGGAGAAGAAGGTGAAGATAAGGGTTTAGCTAGTGAGACATTCCCGTCAGAGTACGACGAGTATAAGGAATGTATAGAAAAATTAGATGAGACGCCAGCTCATAAGCTTGAACAAGAAAAACTCGTCAATTATAAGGAACTGACACTCAAAAAAGTGAATCTCGGGGAAGAAGAAAATCATAAGGAGATCGTCGTTGGTGATGATTGGGACCCCGTACTAAAGGTGGAAATATTTAAAATATTCATGGAGTACAAGGACACCTTCTCCTAGATGTACAAGGATTTGAAAGGCATACCACCAGAGCTATGTGTGCATAGGATTCCTATCATACTAGGAGCCCAACCCATATGGAAGAGACCCTATAGGATGAATAAGAACTATTCCGCAAGGGTAAAGAGGAGATCGAGAAGATGCTGGAGATGGGAATCATTTTCAAAGCGGATGTCAGTGAGTGGGTGTCACCAATTGTCATCTCCTTGAAGAAATAATCAGGGTAGATTCAGATATGTGTCGACTTCAGGTGTTTGAACACAGTGACTATCAAAGACCCATTCCCAATTCCCTTCACCGACACCATCCTAGAAGAGGTCGCTAGGCATGAAATATACTTGTTCTTGGATGGGTTCTCCGGATATAACCAAATTTTTATTGTCGAAGAAGACAAATTTAAGAAAACCTTTGTGGTCGAGGATGGGGTGTACGCATACAACTGGATGCCATTTGGGCTATGTAACACACCTACCACGTTCTAGAGAATAATTTTGCACATATTTGACAAGATGTCGGTGGGCAACTTCAGGGCATTCCTAGACGACAAGTCCATTTTCAGTGATAAGGAAAAACATCTCAAGGCTATTAGAGAATACATGGAGAGGTGCAAAGCAGCACGCCTCGCATTGAACCCAAAGAAATACAAGTTCATGGTACCACAAGGGAAGTTACTAGGGCATATTATGTGCAAAGACGGGTTAAAGACCAATCTTGACAAAATAAGAGTCATTGTACAGATGGAGGCTTCAAAAAACGTCATAGGTGTGAAGTCCTTTCTCAGACTTGTTGGGTACTATCAGAGGTTCATAAAGAAATTTGCACAAGTATCGTACCCTCTCGACTTATTGACAAGGAAGGGATAACCCTTCATATGGACTAAAGAACAAGAAAAAACATTTAAGGAATTGAAGGACTGTCTAATCAGTTCACCCATATTGGCATACCTGGACTAGGACAAGGAATTCCACATACATGTGAATGCCTCAAACTTTTCCATTGGAGGAACACTTGCACAAGTAGGAGCACACGGGTTGGACCACCCAATATTCTTTTCCAGTCAGCTACTGTCAAGGGTAGAGAAGAACTATAGTATGATAGAGCATGAAGCACTGGGGATGGTTTACTCTATACATAAATTCAGACATTATTTGTTGGCTACGTCGTTCACCTTCTATGTGGACCATCAAGCCCTAATGTATTTGGTGAACAAGCCTATAATCCAAGGGAGAGTGATTAGATGGCTGCTATTGCTTCAAGATTTCACATTCACTATCATAGTATGACCGAGGAAGAGCCACGTGATCGCTGACCAGTTGTCAAGGATATAGTTAGGTGAACCTATAGAAGGAGGAGTGAATGAATATTTTCCTGATGCGCACCTATTCCAGATTGCGGTACTCCCTTCATGGTATGAAAAGATTGGAGAATACTTGTCTACATCCACATTTCCAAAGGAAATGGCTTTGGCAGAGAGAAGGAAGCTCGTATTGAAGAGCAAGACATTTCAACTAATTAATGGTTTGCTGTACAAGATGGGGTCCGACCAAATCCTCCGAAGATGTGTCATAGAAGAGGAAATACCAAGGGTATTGAAGGAAGCACATGAGGGTCTGGTTGGTGGGCATATGGGCCTGAATGCTATGGCAAGAAAAATTATCCTAGCAGGGCTATGGTGGCCGACAATGCACACAGATGCACGGGAGTGGGTGTTAGGCTGTGATACCTGCCAGAGGGTAGGGAATCCTCTGAAGTGGGATTTTATGCCACTCTATCCATCCCAGCAATAAGAGTTGTTTGAACAATGGGGATTGGTTTTTATTGGGCCACTAAAAGTAAGTCAACTACACCAGTGTTGATACATTATGGTAGCAATAGAATTTCTCACAAAGTGGGTTGAAGCACGAGCATTGCCAGATAACACAACCTAGAGCACGACTAGATTCATCTATGAGCAGATAGTAACACGATACAAGATTCCCATCCAGATTACGAGTGATCAGGGAGGAAAATTTATGAACCACATCATCCAGCTGATGACGATGGAGTTCTGGATATTTCACAACCTATCAAGCCCATACTACCCACGAGCCAATGTTCAAGCATAGTCTACAAATAAGGTGTTTGTGTCAATCATTCACAAGTCATGTGGTTTAGAGGAAGCTAATTGGGAAGAGCGACTACCAACCATCCTGTGGGCGTACTGTATGACGTATAAAGTGACAACAGGACACACACCTTTCCAGTTGATGTATGGTTAGGAAGCAGTGGTACCAATGGAATACATGGTACTCAGCCTGAGGATAGCCATGGAGAATCGGTTGGGAGATATAGAGAATTCGAAGGAACAGTTGTTTGAACTCAACAAACTGGATGAGTGGAGAGTAATGGCATTGTGGGTCACAAAGAATACACAACAAAGAAGGAAGCACTAACATGACAAACACCTTTGGTGAATGAATTTCTAGCTAGGACAATTATTTCTGAAATATAATAGACGTAACAAGATGAAGTCGGGGAAGTTCAAAGTACAATGGCTAGGACCGTTTCAGATCAGAGAAGTATGTGACAATGGATCTATAAAACTAGAGAAATTGGATGGATTGTTCCTACCTAATGCAATCAATGGATCAAAGCTGAAGGTATACCAAGAGAGAAAGGAGAAGAAACACACAATATCCATTAATATGCTTGGCTACGCCACCAAGGAAGACTGGCCGATGCAGAAGGAGACGTCGAGGAAGCAGGAATGGGGCTTGGGGGGCCCTGGGTATGCATCAAAGGGTGTTTGGGTAGAATCAGGTAGGAACCATATCATCGAAGAGAGACTAGTGGAAAAGAAAGTAGAAGGAATTGTAGTGCCGCGGATACATAAGCACCTGAAAAATGTTGTGTTTGGGACACCAACGCTCTGGCGACGAATGGGTGGACATTGGATGTACATCACCCCATACGAAGGCATACAAAAGGGGTATCTGGAAAAATAAATGGATGAAGAAGCACAAAAAGAGAAGGAAGAACAAGTGACAAGAGAATCCCAACTTGAAGATAACAACAAAGAAAAGAATGAATGGGAGGCATACTTCGAGAAGATGACTCCTTGTTTAAAAATGGTGGTCATGACAGAGGACAAGTTCGTATCACATGTGGATGGATATACAGAAGAAACACTTAAGCAAATGAGAAGAGAGAGAAGGAAGGTGCCAAGGGTAAGGAAGATAGAAAAGAAGGATGGACTTT
Source organism: Sequoiadendron giganteum (assembly GCA_007115665.2). Taxonomy (NCBI): domain Eukaryota; kingdom Viridiplantae; phylum Streptophyta; class Pinopsida; order Cupressales; family Cupressaceae; genus Sequoiadendron; species Sequoiadendron giganteum. The sequence continues at coordinate 462,252,218 of CM021106.1, forward strand.
GGAAAGTAATACCCAATCCAGTCGGACTCCCAATGGTAGAAGGAGAAGATGTTAGGTGGTACCAGCAATACAAAGGAAGGTATGTCGGCAAAAACTATAAAGGTACTGGTCCTGCCCCTTTACTTGATAAATGGTTTGATAAACAATACATGGGGACTTGTTGCGAGGAAGAATGCTATAAAAGGCCCCCATAGACATGTAAATGGTATTATGCATCTGAATTAAAGGTCAAGATAGGTGACGAAGTAGGAAGAACGAAGATAAAAAGGGACAATGAAGAGACACGAGAGAGAAAAGAGGAGAGAGAAGGTAAGAAGAAAAAGAAAATAAGAAGCGAAGGAAAAAAAGAAAAGAAAAAACTGAAGAGAGAGGAGAGAGAAAATATGAATAAGGTGAAAGGGAAATTAAAAGGATTCAAAACTGAGGAGAGAGAAAGAAGGCAAAAAGAAAAAAAGAGAAAGAATTAAATAAAGAAGAAAATATTAAAATACAGAGTGTCAAAAAATTAAAAATGAAATGGCCAATTAAAGTAAATAAAATGAAATTTCGCCAAGTCCCAGCCAACAAGAAGGCATGGCCATTTAAGAAAATTGTTGAGGGAAATAAAGTTCGTTAGGAAAAAGTTCAGTGAAAAATTAAAGACTACATAGTACGGCCATTTAAAAAAATCGCCAAGGAAAAAGTTCAGAAAAAATTTAAAGTAAACAAATTCACATTAAAAGGTTGGGCCACTAGGACCGTTCGACATAACAAGCAGAAGGAAAGATTGGAAAAAAGAGGGAAACCTTGGTAGAGAAGGTTGAAGCATGATCCGTACATCGTACGATCTAAGGAAGAGAAAGTTAAAATTGGTCCATACACCGTATGGCTGGAGGGAGATACCGGAGAAGGCACATCATGCGTATGATTTGGCAAGGAAACAAAAATTCAAATACGCCATGGTGAAGAATTAAGAAAGCACGTATAGGATTACAAAGGAGGAGGCCACATCGTACGACTTGGTAGAAGCACATGAGGCTACATCATAGGACCTGGAAAAAGCACAAGAGGCTACATCGTACGGCCTAAAAAAAGCTCAGGAGGCTACGTCATACAACTTAGCAAGGAGAAAAGAGAACTCGTATGGGAACTCATACGATTTGGTAGGGAGAGAAAGAAGCACACAATACACCCTAGCAGGCGAGAACAGTCCGTATGATTTGGCAGGAGGTAGGCCATACGATTTGGTAGGAAAGTTGCAGTGCGGCCAAGAAGAGCCATCATACAACTAAGAAGAAAACTAAGGAAAGCGTCACCAGAGCAACTCTTGCGACATCCATCCATCCCACAGTTCCTACGAATCTCCATAATTTTTCAATTCGTATGACCTTTATTAGGTGTATGGCTGGCAGGTTATTGTGTACGACCCAGGCATAACATATCTATACAGTTGGTAGTTGAAGTTCAAATCAGCAAGGTACGGGAATTTTTAAATATTCAATCTCTTTTCATAATACGATAGTTGCCTCACTTCAGCAATTGCAGCAACGGTCAAGCAAAAGATAATAAAGTTGATTGTGATTGTTGAGACAACACCAAAATGGACAAAGGAAAAAAAATTGTGCAGTACAAGCCAAAGGTGGCATCGACAACAAAGAAGAAGAGAATGGACACTGATACGGACGCCATGACCTAGGAAAGCTTAACTGACAATGAGTGCAAGTAATGGTGGAGGAGTACAACAGATGACCACACACTAAAGATTGCCTTGAAACATGCTTGTGTAGATAAGGCAGTGTTGGTACCATACTTCAATTCCCGTGACTTTGAGCCTTGGTTGAAGGCTATAGTGGATAATTAATGCCGACATTTACACAAATCAATCATAGACTACAGGGGTTGTTCGGTTATAGTTTATTTCTAGGCACAGGACTTCGAGAGAGTATTTGGCATTCCAGCCATAGGTGTAGGAGTCAACAAGCCAGGAAAGATGACTTAGCAACACAAAGAAATACTCATTTAACAAGTTTTCCAGAGTGATTTGATAACCGAGGAGAAAGATACCATATGGAATTCTGACAATCGAGGGCTTCACAAGAACTACCTGGCGAATGTCGAGTGGAAGTGCCTACTAGACTTAGTAAAATGTCGATTGACAATAGCCAGCTGAGCATCAGATATCACCATTTGGATGGTGGATTACATGGTAGGGCTCAACGTTGGCCGGGTATACAATTGGGGGCAACTGCTCTCAGAATGGATTAGGGAATTTTTATCTCGCCCACACAAGGCATTCTATATGACACAACACACGATTGCCTTGCTCCTATATGCAATCCGCACACAAGTACCAGAAGGTAGGTGGGGTCGGCTGCAACCTCTCAAACATCTGGATCCAGGGTTGCCAACAATATTCTACTGGATGGTACTAGAGCTAAAAAAAGTTGGCAAAGGCTCTATGGTAGGAAAAAAGAGGTAGTGTCGAGAAGCATCCGTGGAAGAAGAAACATTAGCAGAGGAAGCATCTGTGCAGAGTGGGGAAGAAGGAGAAAGGGAACACATTGAGTTATCTTCCTCGACATCAGCAGGGAGTTCGCCAAAAGATAAAGAAGTGTATGTGGTTGTAACTGTACAGACCATAATGGAATTAGAAGAAGCAATAATACCACCATTCCAACCAATAGGGTTCACCTTGCCAGCATCGCTAGCGGGTCAGGGGAGTTCGCCGACTGTCACTTTCACCTTGTCAGCATCATCCATTGGTGTCGGATGAACATTGAGAGTGGCAACCTCGGTACCTGATGCATTACCAGGATGGGCACTGCTAGAAGCCACACTACTAGAAGTGATTGCCATATCCTTGAGTTTGGCAGCCTTAGGTGATACAGTACCACCGTCAGGATCCATAGCTACATTGCCAGGATCAGAAATTTTAGTAGAGGCATCACTGGGGTTGGAAAATTCAGGAGAGAGAATGGAGGACTCAGGAGAGAGAGTTCTAGAGCTCACTTTAGGAGATAGAGTACCTTTAGGGGTCACCATGCCAGGCTTGGTAGGGACATCACCAGTGGCCCCCACTGAGCTGCCAGAGGTTTTAGGGACTTGGGGAACCATCACACCTCAGGAGCAAGTTCTTTTTGTTACACCACCAAGAGTGATAGGAGTGGTCCAGATTGATAATTGGCTAGGGTGAGTGGGCCTCATAGTGGAGGTGGCCGAGATTCTTAGTGAGAGTCTATGAGAAGGGTTGGTCGGTGATACGGATGTTGCAGGCTCAACCATTCAGAATCAACAGAGTGATACTGCAAGGATGGCAGAGGAATTGCACCAACAACCGCTCATGGCCACAAAGGGGATATAGATAGTAGGAGAGACAATAGAGGAGTAGACAGTCATAAAGAAGGTGCACCAACAATCACCAGTGGCCATAGAGGGGATAGACATAGAAGGAGTGACAACAGAGGAATGGATAGTGAGGGAGACCCCTGAAACAGATGAGGAGGATGCACTTGACATGGAGGATGATCATGCTAGTGAGTCTGGCGAGTCTGGAGAGTTTGGCGGGTATGTGGTAGAGATATCACAACCAAATCCATCAAATCCTTTAGGGACAGTGCAAAGATATGTGGAGGAGCTCCAACACATGGGGCGAGTAATGATGTAGGTGGGGCAAATTTTGAAGGACCTCAAAATCGGTCGATCCCCACTAGTGGGCCAGGAGGTGCAACAAATCAGAGGGTTTGTGCAAATGGGGTGTGAGGCAGAGTTTGCTCACATTTTCACTAGCCAAGGTTGGCCGGAAGGCGAGACCTCAACAATTCTCAAAGCATGGCGGGGTAAGCCACTGAGGTTGGTAGGAAGGGATGCTAGAGTCCTAGAGAGCCTCTACCACATCGAGTTATCATTTCATGATGTCTTCTACAATGTGAAGAGGTAAATATTATCCACCAAGTTGGCAGTAGTAGGGAAGGTGGAAGCCTATTGGATGTTGTAGAAGGTTAAAGAGGAGTCAACCATAACCATGAAAAATCTATAAACTCAGTTATCAAAACAGACTCAGATATCCAGTTCACAGGGGAACTAGATAGCGAACTTGGAGGCCAAGGTGATTAGTCTGGAGGAGGGGACTCAACAGAAGGAGGAAGAGATTCAACAAAAGGAGGAGATTCAACACAAGGAGGAAGAGACTCGGTAGAGAGAGCATATGTGGGAAGAGAAAATCAAGGAGTTGGAGGAACAGTTGCTGACTAGAAGCATGGAGGCAGACAAATCCAAGCATTAGCTGATGGAGGCAACTCACATGGTGAAAGCTACAAGGGAATGAGAGATTCTTGCTGATCACTAGGTTCATGTACGCACAAAGGAATTAAAGTGATTGAAGGAACAACACTCTTCTGTTGCCACCCCAATGTCATTAGTTCATCCAGGGACGTCCTCATTTCCCCCTTCCTCTTAGTAGATTTTGAACAACGTTATTTCCTATTTTTTTGTTGTCTTGTCGCCTGGAAGGCGATTTCTTTTGTGGGGGGGATGATGTAAGTCATCAAATATATTTAGTGTAGTCATCTGTAGTCAGCCAGTTGTTATATTTCAATAAAAATATAGCTATACTGGGAATATTTAATGGCATGCGCATTCGGGTAATTAAGTCCCAATTAGTTGTAACGAGTTGTTATGGAACATCATGACGGTTGGTTGCTCAACCACCGCTGAATGTTATATGTATTCAATTATGTAGTCACGAGATATGATTATTATGACTCCATGGTTGATAGTACGAAATAATCTGTGATTGTACATGGTGATATTTACTGGAAATGAATATAAGCATCTCATGATTCAAGCATATTAAGTTTTGTTATTTTATTCCATGTATTTCATATAGTTTAGTTTACTTCTTGTGTATGTAGTACGTTGATATATACTCAGTGAGGTAAACACCCATCTCATGTGTTTCTAATTTAACTTACCTTGATTGTTCAAGTATTGCAAAGCCCAATGGTCGGTATACAACACAAAATCCTTAGACAACAAGTAATGTCTCCACTTCTTCAAGGCTTGAACTATGGCATAAAACTCCTGATCATACACTAAAGACCTTTTCCTTGCATCATTCAACTTCTCACTGAAATAAGCTACCAGTCTTCCTTCTTGACTTAACACTACTCCAATTGCATTTCCACTTGCATCACAGTCTACCTAAAATACCTTACTAAATTATGGTAAAGCCAACACAGGTTGCTCAGTCACCTTCTATTTGAACAACTCAATTTTTTTTCTGCTCCAGATGTCCATCTAAAATCCTTCCTATCTCCTCTCATTATTTTTTTCATAGGGTTGCAAATAGAACTGAAATTCCTAATGAAATTTCGGTAGAAACTAGCCAATCCATGAAATGATCTTACCTCTCCAATGCTTTCAGGTGTAGGCCACTCAAAAATTGCTCTTACCTTCTCAAGATCCATCTTCAATCCATTCACAGATATCACAAATCCTAGATATACCAATTCTTCCTTCATGAAACTACACTTCTTGATGTTTATCAACAACTGCTCTTCCTTCAAATTCTACAAAACTTGTCTTATATGCAACAAATTTTCTTCTATAGTCTTACTGAAAATCAAGATGTCATCCAAATAGACAATAAAAAACTTACCCAAGAATTTCTTCAATACCTCATTCATCAACCTCATAAAAGTAATAGGTACATTTTTTAGTCCAAAAGGAATCACCAACCACTCATACAATCCTTCATTTGTCTTGAATGTTGTCTTCCATTTATCCCCTTCTCTGATTATGATCTAATGATATCCACTCTTCAAATATATCTTTGTAAAGTATTTAGATCCACTCAAACAATCCATAATGTCATCCATCTTGGGAAAAGGAAATATATACTTCACTGTGATCTTGTTTATGGTTCTAGAGTCTGTACTTATCATCCATTCTCCATCTTTCTTAGGTCCTAGCATTGCAGGTACTACACAAGGGATTAAGCTTTCTTTGATAAAACCTTTTCTCAACAACTCTTGCACTTGTCTGTTCAATTCTTCATTCTCTATCGGTGTCATCCATTGTGCTGCTCTATTAGGTAAACTAGCTCCAGGAATCATATCCATTCAATGACTAATAATCCTTACATGTGGCAATCCATCAGGTACATTATCTGAAATGATAGCTTCATATTCTGCCAGCAATTCCTTTATCTCCTCAGGTTGTCCTTCTACATGCTTCAAGTCTTCCACCTTCTTAGGTACCAAGGAATAACACATGTTCTCATGTCTCAGTCCATCCAAAAATCTTCTTCCATCAACCAAGAAAATTATAGCATCCATACAAACCTCAACTTTAGGAACATCCTCCAAGGGTAAAAAAGTTTTCTTCATCCCATTAGCAACAATAGTGTATATGTTCTTCCTTCCATCATGAATATCCTGACTATCATACTGCCAAGGCCTTCCCAACAAAATATGGCATACATCCATAGGCATGATATCACACAAAACTTCATCATGGTAATTTCCTATCTTCAATTTCACCAAACATTGTTCACTTACCAATATCTTATGCTCATCTTGAATCCAAGCTATCTAATAGAGCTTTAGGTGTTTCAATCTTTCCAACTTCAATTTGGTCACCATTTCTTCAGAAGCTAGGTTCTTTGAGCTTTCACTATCAATGATTACTTTACAACATTTATCAACTACCTTGCATCTGGTCCGAAACAAGTTCTTTCTCTGCAACGGTTCCTTTTCCAATTCACTTTGACACAATACTCTCCTATTCACCAACACTTCTCCTTCTTCTGGTTGATTAAATGATCCAACATGATTTTCCTCAATAAAGGTTGTTCTTCTATTGTTCTCATTCTTTTTTCTTGTCTCTCCCTGTTTGTCTTCAAAGGCTCTATGTCCTTCTCAACCACATTTGAAACAAGTTCCTCTAAATACTCTTTTCTCCTGTCCTCTAACATATTTTCTATGTCCTTCATTTTGGTAACCAACATATCCTCCTTTTCAGTAAGACTTTCCATCATCTCTTTGGTATAAATTTTCATTCTTACTAACCTCCTTATCCTTGTTATGATATGGAAAAGATCCTCTTCCTCCTCTAGTAAAAATCCTTTCTCTCTGATATCTTCCACCTCTTCCTCTCTGTCTCTACTCATGTCTTTTGTTTAGCTTCTCTTCTGATTTTAGGGCACATTGATATGATTCTTCCAAACTTAACAACTTAATCAAACTGATCTCATCTTGTATAGATGACCTCAAACCATTTACATATCTGGCTACTTTCTCAATCTCGTCCTCCGAATGTTCAAATCTGATGTTCAACTTATAGAACTCTTGAGTATACTCTGTCACACTTGATTCCTTCTGTTTTAGATTTTGCAACTTCTTGAACAAACTGATCTGATAGTCACCAGACATGAAATTTGTCTTCAACTTATTCACCATCCGATCCCATGATCTTATCTTCTCCTTTCCCTTTCTTTGCCTATATGTTTTCAAATGCTCCCACCAAAGGGATGCATGTCCTCTCAACATTGTACAAGAAAATTTCACCTTCTTATCTTCTGGGGTACCTTCCAAATCAAAGTATTTTTCCATCTCTATTATCTAATCTAGAAATTCATTTGAATCCAAATTACTATTATAATCCGGTGGATTGAAATGTGGTTTAGTGTTTACTCTGGTTAGGGCTCTTATGAACCTTTCTTATCCCTAATCAAGGCCAGGTTGCTCTTCTCTTGCAACTTATTCTTGTTCTTCTACTTCTTCATCACTCACATCATCAACTAGTTGACCTCTCCTCTGGGCCATTTCAACTGCTTCCAATCTAGCAACAATTCCTCTCAACATCTCCATTATAGTTGGGTCTGCATTTCCATGCACTCCATATCCTCTACCATTTATTCTTCCTGCCATCTTTACACAAGTCTTCTACAGTTGTAGGTCCGATCCTCAGTCCACCACCCCACAACAAATCTTCAACAAGACTACACAAACTCTGATGATCTCACAAGGAATGAATCTCACTTTGATACCAATCTGGTGGCAATCACGGTAGGAGGGTCCTCAAAGAGAAAAATCTGGGCCATGTAGCTAGAGTAACACAACAAAAGAAATTCAATTATAGATAGTCGGCCACATCCGGGTGTACAGATTTAGCTCACATGCCTGCTTACAACATGCTCAAAATACAGTGCTCATACATGCGAGAAAAAATATTACATATCAAACTCTAGATACATCCTAATCTACTTGATCTTGATTCACTCCCCTTCTCATGATTCATTACAAGCTTTATATCATATCCGTGGGTCAAGAAACATTCGCATCAGTCAAAAATCATTACAATCTCCGATGAAGGAAACGTAACATGTTCAAGAATAGGTCAACCTCAAATTTGAATTTCTTCCACGGTAGATACACATGATGAAGTGTGGAGCAAAGATCAAGGTCAGGGACACTCCAAAGAACAATTAGAAAGAAACTGTGAGGATCTGTGATTGATCAAACTAGCAGTTAGGTTTTGAAATTATTCAGGGGTCAATTCCAAAAACTGTCACTCAATCTAGAAGCGATAACTTGCCAAAAAAAATCCAATCAAGCTGAAAACTTGGAATAAGGAAATTGAACATGTACACGATCAAACCATAGGTATGCGAGATATGGTGATCAAATATGAATAAATATCGGATCTACCAACATGAACAAGAACAAGAACAAAACAAGAAAAAAATTGAACGAAAATATTTTTGGTTGATGCAAGATTACCAAGAACCAAGGATGCTCCTGCATCAAAATGTTTATCTAGCTTAGAGTAACAAGCTCTAGGAGCTTGTTTCAAGCCATATAATGAGTTTTTCAACCTATAGACTTGATCTTCTTTTCCTACACATTCAAATCCCTCAGGCTGCGCCATATAAACTTCTTCCTCAAGCTCGCCATTTAAAAAGGATATTTTAACATCCATTTGAAACACTAAAATTTTTATAAACAAAAAAAGATAGAAAGATTCTTAGAGCATTAAGTATAGTTTTAGGGACAAAGGTTTCATCAAAATCAATACCCGCAATCTGAGAGTACCCTTTTTAGACAAGTCTTTCCTTATTTCAAACTACATTTCCCTTGTCATCAAGTTTATTCCTAAAGACCCACTTAGCTCCAATAGCATTCTTGTCCTTGGGTCTAGGGAAATGTTCCCAAGTCCTTTTCTTCTCTACCTACCTTAACTCGTCTTCTATCTCTTTAATCCAGAGTTCATCTTTACTAGCCTCTAAATAGGTTTTAGCTTCAAATTCTAAAATTAAACATAATTGTACCTAATCACTTGCACTGGCAAGTTTTCTTCTGGTTTGAACACCAAAAAATCTATCCCCAATGATTTGTTCTTGAGGATGATTCCTTTGCACTACCTTTGAAAGAGTTTTAGTTGTTGTTTCAATAGATTTTTCAGGAGTACCTACTTGATTTTTCTACTCTTCTTCTGATTTCACTTCTTTTTCAAGTAGGTGAACTTCTCCATCATCTTCAATTGCTGATCACATGGTTGCAACTTCCATCAAATCTCACATCAGTACTTTCAACAATCCTTTTGAGTCTTTTATTGAAACATTTATAGGCTTTACTATGAGTAGAGAAGCCTAAAAATTTACCTTCATCACACCTGGACTCAAAGTTGCTCATATTATCATCATCCATTTTTATATAACATTTACTACCAAAAATTATGAAGTATGAAACGTTAGCATATCTACCATACCAAAGTTCATAAGGAGTAAAATTTGTCTTTACCCTTAGTTTTACTATGTTTAGAGTATAAAAATTTATATGTACAACTTCTTTCAAGACACATTTGGAAGATTTGCATCATGTAATAATGTTCTTTCAATTTCTTTAACAATCCTATTTTTTCTTTCAACAACCCTGTTTTGTTGTGGTGTTCTAGGGGCTGAATACTGCCTTTTTATACCATGTTCCTCACAATATTCTATATAATCTATTGAGGTATATTCACCTCCTTTGTCTATTCTTAGACATTTAAGTTTTAGATCAAATTCATTTTCTACCATATTTCTAAAAATTATGAACTTGTTAAAAGCTTCAGATTTGTGTTTTATAAAAGTTACCCAAGTCATCTTGGTGTAATCATCAATGAACAACATAAAATAATTTTCACCATTAAGTGACCTCATCCTTATAAGAACACATAAGTTAGAGTGTGCAAGTTGCAATGGTCTAGTAGATGAATGTTCTTTAGACTTAAAACTCACCTTGGTCTGCTTACCAGGTTGACATTCTTTTCAAGTTTCACTGTCAGGTTTAGAAATCATAGACATATTTCTAACATTTTTATTCTTACTAATTTTGAACAAATTATCAAAATTGATATTCCCAAGCCTTTTGTGCCATAATTTACTCTCTTCAACTTGACCCATGAAGAATACATGTCCATCTTTTCTTCTATTCACGGTCTCATGCAAGTTATAGATATTTCCTTTAGTTCTTAAACCAATTGCAACAACTTTACCAAATTTATTTTTGATCTCACACCCTTGTGCACTGAAAGAAAAACTAAACCCATTATCACAGATTTGAATCACACTTAACAGATTGTGAGTTATCCCTTCAACATAATAGACACCATGCAAAGAGGTTTCATTGTCTAACAAAATAGTTCCTTTTACCTTGATCAGTATGCAAAGATCATTTCCAAATTTAACAAAACTTCCAACATAATCTTCAAACTTAATGAATTTTCTCTATCACTAGTCATGTGGTGAGAGAATCCATTTTCAACTACCCACAACTCTTTCTTTTTAACATGAAAGGTTGTTTGTACAATCATAGCCTTTGTTTTACTAATTGTCTTAGGCTTCCAAATAAATCTTTCTTTATTAGATTTGAATACTATTTTTGAAAGACTCTTAGGCTGCATATGAAGAGTAGGTCTACAAAAATTTGCAATGTGTCCAAGGTTTCCACTATTAGAACATTGCAATCTGTTCAAGAACTGAAACAAATTACCATTTAGAAAACTAGGTCTCCTTTGAGTTAAAGCCTTACAATCACTTGCTTTGTGTCCAAATTGATAGCAATGGAAATAATAGCCATAAAAGTGTAGATTACTTCTAGAGGGAGCACTTTTGTTGTTGTTTGAATATTTCACAACTTTTGTATCAGCATGATGAAGCTCGTTAGAATATGAGCATTGACCTTCCATAAAACCTAGGCCAATTTTGTCCTTGTGATTTTTCTATTTTCCTAAAAGATCAACAAGCTTGTCAGTACTATCTACCTTTTTCCTTAAGGCAACTATTTCTTCCTCTAAGGTGCAACATTATTTTTCTTTTGTTTCAAGCCTCATTTTGGTGACCTCTAAAACTCTTTTTTTTCCCTAAAGCTGGAGTTTTAAATCAACAACTTGTTTTTCAATATAATCAATCAAATTTTCTAAATATTTTTGAGACTAATTTTTCTATATGACAACCACCTTTTTAAGTTTCTTTATCTCATCTAAAGCACATCTTATTTCACCTTCAAATTCAACTTCTTCTATGTCAAGATTAGATTGGTTTGCAGGTTTACCTTTTTGTTTTTCAATGGAGTAGATTTTTTCCATTACTAGTACTCCTTAACCAAGAACCCTTTAAGTTTTTCAAACTTATGCAAGGGTATGTATCTTACACCACTTGTTGGAGTATGAAATAAAATGATAGGGGGGTGAATCAGTATCTTAACAATCAATTTCAAATTTTTGATATTTTAAAACCATTTATTCTCTTTGTAAACAATATATGTTCTGTTTTCAGAGTATAATTAAATGGAACAACTGATTTGTAGATTCTCTATCAATATGTAAATTCAAATGTTGTAATGAAAATTAAGAAAGCAACAAGATAATAAATGAAACCACAAGGAACCATAACACTGTGATTTTTCATGAGTGGAAATACCTCTAGGGATGAGAAACCACTCATAAAATGTCTCAGTGTCAGAGCCTCACTAGCTACAAAATGCCTCACTAGCTACACAATGCCTCACTGGAAACTTAATCCTCATTGGCTACAAAAATATTATCTCACTAACATTTAACTTTGCTCAAAAAATAAGATAAAAAGAAATATACAGAGGATCACTTTGTTTTTTCTGAAGATAATGTTGGCTTATAGCCTTAATGCATTCTATGTCCTCCAAACTTCATTTTATTTGAAGTCTAGAACACATACAATACACTAATCTTTCACTGTCTTTTTCAACTATCTCATCAAATGTTCTGTAGTAGGGTTTCAACATAAACCTCTCTTTTTAACAACATATTCAAATCCAACTTAAAAAAACATGACTCTTTTTGTTTCTAACTCTTCATTCCACAACCTAACCTTCAATCGAGCTTTTTCTTTTTACATATATAGAAATCATTAATCTTGTGAAGCTCAACAAAGCCATACCTTTCTTCTTGACATCAAAGTAATTGAAAAATAACTTACATATCTTAACCGTCAAATCTACAACTGAAAAGGAGCTTGATTGCTATCCCCCAAGCTTTGCAATATGCCATCCATTCTCCATGAATCAAACCCTAAGTCAACTGCCACATTACTCAAGCTCTAACTTTCCAAAAATGTGTGATATATACTGCTTTGACCATTTTACAATGTCAATTGGTTGAACCGGTATTCCCTAGAAAGGGCCTGTGAATATAATGACCAAAAATTCCCTTCAAATTTTTTTAAAATGCCTTTAACCTGCTAGTGTAGGTTACTAAACAAAAACTTAACCTTTTCCTTTCTAAAAAATGACAAACAAAAACATCATAATGTGTATGTAACAATATATCCATGTGGGTGTCTTTTCAACCTTAGTAACATGAACATCATTTATTAATGTAATAAAACCATCAACGTTGCCTTTGCAAATAAGTTCCATAACCCATCGTTCAAATAAGTGAAACATTAAAGTATGTGAAATAAATTGCCTGATCAAATGCCTTTTGAATAATCAAAACATTATAATGTATATGCCATAAGATCATGACAAAGATTTTGTTAATATGTATGCTTGTGAAAAAAACACTTTATTATTTCCTAAGATAAATGCAAAGATACTTTCGAACACCAAGACCATGTTTTGGTCAAAAACACATCAAGTACAAAACAAGTCTAATGCCCAAGTGTCGGTCAAATACACCTTAATTAAAAAAAACACTTTTCAATATTGCAAGCCCTTTATCATTGCCTTTGTCCAAGTATGTTGTCCCTGTATGTTGAATATGCATGTCACCTGTCCAAACTGAAACATGATAATCATTAAAATGTAGAAAAATTGAGTCATATGTCAACACTATAAGTGCCAAAACAACCTTTGACATCAATGTCAAAATCAATTTCAAAGGGGTCAACATTCTAAACATAGAATTGTTACACAAAATCTATCAAAGAATTTGTTGGAAATCTTGTTCAATAACACACATATTATCTTCTACCATTCTAATAATACTAGATCTCCTCCAACACATATTATTTTCTACCATTCTAATACTACTAGATCTCCTCCAACACATATTATCTTCTACCATTCTAATATTGCTAGATCTCATCCTAGATAGGTTATCCCACTATATAGGGTTTGTGAGGGAGTCCCATTATTCATGAACTAAAAAAAACTAAAGAACATATGCTAACTATTCCTCAAGAATAGGAAGAGGACCGAGTCTTAAAACATAAATTAATAACTACCGAATCAAGAGTATGGAAATCAAACAAGGATTCTATTCCCAATAAACTTAATCACATATAACAAAAACATGCGAGCTATCATAATTTAATCCTATTGGGAATAGACTTCTTCTCCTGGTTTTCTTATTGGAAGATGAGAGTAATACTAGGTGACTCATGACTTGATCAGTAAATATCACCTCCATATTCCTTTGAGATCAATCACACTGTAGACAATTGACTCCTTTGCAACAAATTGTAGTCCTTATGATACAGGTTGAGAAGCCTGTTGTTACAATTTGATATATATCTTTTGCTACAAATGATAGCCTTATTTCCTAAGGAATTATCAATATCAACAACCATAAATTAAACATAAAATCCTACTAAACTTCATGACATTCATAAATCATACATACACATACTAGCATAACATGTTTCCATTCCAAATGCTTAAAACTACTTAAAAGTATATGAAAGGTATAAAAAATATTGGTAATGTCTTAAAGCTTAGCAGAAAGTAATGATAAAAAGTATGAAATAATAATAGGAAACTAGCCAATTCTACAGCCCATCACACAACCCTCTTGCTCAAGTCTATGCACATCTTCATTCTCTCTGCAAATTTAACCAAATTATGGCGTGCTAGATCCACTCTATCTTGGTAGTCCTTTAGGTGATCCACTACACTTGGGAACTCTCTTAAGTACTCGCTCAAGACCATTTGAGGAGTCATAGTCTATTTCCCGGTTGCCAAGTGAAATGGTGAGTTTGACTTGACCTTGTCTTCTGCAAGTTGTAGCTGAATATAGCCGAGTCCAACAACTTAGCCTAGTTGGATTGGTTTGACCAAACAAAATTTCTTAGATAATCCTCTGAAACCACATTGATCCACTCAATTTGACCATTCATCTTAGGATGATGGTTGGTTGACATTAACAACTTTTTCCCCACCAATTTGAACAACTATGCCCATAAATTATTGGTGAATTGGGGATCTTTATCACTGATAATGATACACCCAGTACTTGATCACATTCTTGTGGAATTAATATATTATGTACTTTTCTTTACATGGTGCCTTGTATCGAACAAAGTCCCATATTTAGAGAGCATTTACATAATTATCATGATACTTGTATACCCATCCACATTAGGCAACCTAGTAATGAAATCCATGTTGACACTAGCCTAAGGCCTAATTGGAATAGGGAGGGGTTGAAGCAAACCTCCTGGAGATTATATCAACACATTGTGCTATTGGAAAATGAGACAACTTCTAACATACTCATCTACATATTTTCTCATTTTTGGCTAGTAGAAGCCCCTTTCCAAGAGTTTGAGGGTTCTCTTTTGTCTAGGATGAATAACCCAAACACTATTTTGACATTCATGAACCATGTCTCTCCACAAACTCTTCCATTTTGGAACATAGATTCTATCCTCAGTGAAAAACAATAGTCCATCCCTCACACTAAACTTGCAAGTTCGTCTCTCCTTTTCTTGTTTCAATAGCTCGACATCTTGAGGATTCATTTCCAAAACTTCTTTGATGGACTCAAAGACTTATGTTGATAATGCAGTCTAGTTCTCCCTTGGAGTTTCCTCTTCTTGCATCTCCTTAATTTCCAACAAATGTCCTTTTTATTAGAGAATCAAATACGACATTATTTTTCCCTGGGTTGTAGATCTCAAAATTGAGCTCATATAGGAATTCTTACCACTTAGCCTACTTTGGGGTTAACTTTGCATGCGTCTTAAAGTAGGTTGAGGAGATGTAAATTTTTACCACAATGTGAACCCCCAAGAGATATTTCCTCCATGTTCTAAAACAATGAATAATCCCTATTGTTTCTTTCTCATGCATTGGGTATTTTTTCCTTGTGCTTTAACTTCCTCAAATTGTAGGCTATGAGGTGCCCATCCTACATGAACACTCCCCCAAATACAGTCTAAAGAATTTATTTTAAATTCAAATGACCTACTAAATTCAAGCAATGCCAACACAGGCTCCATTATGATTTTCTCTTTGAGTGTCTCGAATGTTTCCTGGCACTTATCTAACCAGTTCCACTTTTTTTCCCTCAAGAGATTGGTCAATGGAGTTTCCCACTTTGAGTAGCCCTCCATAGATCACCAATAGTAATTTTCCAAACCTATAAATTTCTTGACTTCATGGACATATTTTAATGAATTCTATTCCATAATGACCCTCAACTTCTTTTGATCTAGACATGTATAACCTTTCCCAATGATATGAGTGAGGAATTGGACTTCCTCTTGGGCAAAGGAAAATTTTCTCTTTTTTCACAAAAAATTGGTACTCTTGGAGCAACTCAAATACTTCAGCAAGGTGAACTTTGTACTCCTCCATGTTCTTGTTGTATATCAAGATGTCATCTAAATACACAACCACAAACTTGTCCAAGAGTGGATGTAACACATCATTAATAAGTGTCAAAAATGTTGTTGGCATGTTGCGTAGATGGAAGGCATGACCATGAACCCATAGGGCCTATATTTTATCACATAATTCACCTTTTCCTTGTCCCCTACAACAATCCTCACTTGATAATATCCCTGCTTGAGATCCAATTTCATGAATAGTTTCACCCCTAATAAGCAATCAAAGTATTATGCAATCAATGGAAGGGGGTATTTGTTCTCGATGGTTAACTTATTCAGGGCCTTGGAGTCGACACATAACCTCAATGTTCCATCTTTATTCTTTTGGAATAAAAAAAGTGGCCTATAAGGAGAATGAGATGGTTTTGTTGGGATTAAGGTGTCTCAGCCTTAGAGTCCTAACATTGATTTAATTTATGTAATTAATGTATTTATTTGTATTATTTAAATACCTATGGTGTCATGTCACAAATTAGGACCCACCGGTTGGGTGGCATCCTCATTGGAGGTGATTGGATGACACATCATCATCCCAAGTGGACATAGGCATACCACTTTGGAGTCTATGACATGAGAAAGATTCTATGATGCATCATAAGGCATCTTTGAATGCATGGAGAAAGGTGGCGCCCAAGATGGGTTATGACAGGATGTAAGAGAATCGACTATTTTTAGCCTATTATGACATATTCTCTTATAGATCCTATGATAGATTCTATGGCGGATTTATGGGATATTTTATGAAAGTTGTAAGTCATCTTTCATAAGCTATTTTTAGAATATTCTATGTGCCCAAGCTTGGAAGAATAATATTTGCATGTTTGACAAGTGTAAAGGGTGTAAGGGAATATTGAACATGTGTCCAAATGCATGTCCAAGCCATTGAATATTGTGCCATATGGGTTTGGACACTCCTCACCTTCTAGATGCTTCTTGAAGCTTCTATCACTCTATTTATTAAGTGCCTTGTGTTGTAGAATGCATAGTTGTTTGCAGGTAACGAAGTGCTACCAAAATCACTCCAGAACAGGTGTTTGTGTTGAAGCACTTGTTGAAGAAGCTTGTACTTTATGATATCTTGTATTCATTATATGAATTAATAAAGAAATTATTGTGCTTTTGGAGGGTGGGGTTTTTAGCCGAAAGGGTTTTCCCCATGTATATCTATTGTTATTACATTGGTGTACTTGCTTTTTTCCACTATTCTCTATGTGTATCTCATATTGTAACAAAATAAGGTGTTCAAATGAAATTTTGTAACTCTCTCCTTATTAGATCGGTGTAGGAATTTGTTTTCGCTCATCTAGCTTCCTTTCAATTGGTATCAGAGCCAGAACATCCTTGGTTCCTTTATTGGGTAGAAGGGTTTTTTGAGCTAATCTCTATTTTTGTGGGAGTTTTATAGAACTGTGTGTTTAATTACCTTGTTGTAGGAAAGAGATGGGAGGCACATCTGGGAGGATTGAGATGGAGAAATTTAACGGTGGTAATTTTGAGTTATGGAAACTCAAAATGGAAGACATGCTCGTAGACTATGACCTATGGGCTGCTATTTTTGGAACCAAACTGTCAGGCATGAAACAAGAAGATTGTGATCTCATGAATAGGAAATCCAAGGGTCTTATTAGACTCTATTTGGTTGATTTTGTCCTCCTGAATGTCCATGAAGATAAAATTTCTGTTCTCTATGGAAGAAGCTTGGTGATGTTTATCCGGCTAAATCCTTGGTAAACAAGCTTTTCCTGAGAAAGAAGATGCATTCTTTGAAAATGAAAGATGGAGGGTCCATAGCAAGTCATCTAAATGCATTTAACATGTTGGTTACACAAATGGGTTCCATTGGAGACAAGGTTGATGAACAAGACCGTTCCATGCTCATTTTGTGTTTGTTGTCGAACTCTTGGGATCACCTAGTAATGGCTATTGGAAGCACTACTTCCACATTTAAGATGGATGAGGTTTTTCCTCATTATTATGTGAAGAGATGTGAAGGAAGTCTTCTGAGATGGCCAAGGAGGCCCTTGCAGTCCGTGGAAGACCAAAATAGAGAAGCAAAAAGAAAGACAAGAAATCTAAGTCAAAGTCTTTGGGGAGATCAAAGTCTGCTGGTAAGAAGTCCAAGGGAAAATGTTGGAATTATGGTGAAACTGGCCACATTAAAAAATATTGCAAGGAGGAGAAGAAGAAAAACAAGTCTTTCTCATATTCTGAATGTGAGAAATAATCCCAAGATGATGAATAAGCTTTTATTGCAGCCTTGGTAGCCCATGCATCGGATGATTTGTGGTTGATAGATTCAGGTGCATCCTTTCACATGACTTATCATTGATATTGGTTCTTGAAGTATGAGGAGTACAATGGCGAAGAGGTGTAACTAGGTGATGACTCTCACCTGAATATTGTTGGTTGTGAAAGAGTGAAAATCAGATTTCCTGATCGAAGAGTGAAGAGGATTGATGGTGTCTTGCATATCTTGGGTTTGGCACAAAACCTACTTTTTAAAAGTAAACTAAATGATTCAGGAGTGCAAGTTGTTTTCTTTGGTGGAGGATGCAAGATGACAAGAGGAGCTATGGTGTTAGCTAAGGTTGTTCGTATTGGCAATCTGTTTCAACTTGATGCATGCACTGTACAATGCAATAGTTATTTTTATGTACTAAAGAAGAGACTTTTGGATTATTCACCCTCACCATCAGATTGTGCAAAGAAGAATCATGCTATAGATACATCCAATGGTCATACATTTTGGCTACCTAAGGGTGCTCATTCCATGGAAATGAAGCTTCCTACATAGAGGACAATGTTATGGAACCAACAAATTGGTCACATTGGTGAGAAGGGTCTTAAAATCCTAAAAAATAAGAGCCTTGTTGAAGGACTTGATGATTGTAATCTTGAGTTCAACTTTTGTGAACATTGTGTGTATGGAAAACAACACTATGTTTCCTTTTAGTCTAGTTCTCATAATTCTTCTTGGGTTTTGGACTATGTACATTTAGATGTTTTTGGTCCTGTAAATATTCCTTCGTTATCAAAATCTATATATTTTGTTTCTTTCATAGATGATTAAAGTAGATTTTTTTATTTCCTCAAAAGTAAAGCTAGAGTCTTTAGTCGGTTTAAGGAGTTTAAGGCCTTGGTAGAAAATCAGACTAGCAGAAAGATTAAGTGTTTGAGAACTGATAATTGTGGTGAGTTTTGTTTCGTAGAGTTTGAAAAGTTCTATAAGGAGCATGAGATTGAGAGGCATAAGAAAACTCCCTACACTCCACAATATAATGGAGTTGTAGAGAGGATGAACAAAACATTGATGGAGAGGGATAGGAGTATGTTGAGTGGTGCTAGCCTTGAATAGAATTTTTGGGCTGAAGCGGTGGCTACTACATGTTATTTGATCAATAGATCTCCTACATCAATGCTTGTTGGAAAGATACCCATGGAGGCATGGTCTGCTAAAAAGCATTAGATGAGATATCTTAGAGTATTTGGTTGCAAAGATTATGCTCATGTTCCATTTGAGAAGAGGTCAAAGTTGGAGAACAAGGTTGTTAAGTATATCTTTATCAGCTATGGTGTCAGTGTGAAAGGGTATAATCTTTGGGATCTAGGAGCTTAAAAGGTTCTCTATAGTAGAAGTGTGATCTTTAGAGAGATGAAATCTTCCTTTGTTGAGTTGCAACCTGAGAAAGAGGAGAAATAGAGAAAGGAGGTGGTTTAGATTCCACCTACTCTGAATAAAGAAGAACTAAGTACTCCTGTTGGACCTCATGATGAGGAGATCTCAAGTAGATCTGAAATTTTTAAAGAAGAAGGAGAACCTCAAGCTCAACCTTTGGGGAGGTCTATATGAGTTAGGTGGAAAATGGAAAGGTTTGGATATTCATTATTGGATTTCAGCTGCACATTTTCCTTGATTACTAATACTAACAAGCCTAGGATGGTTAGAGATGCATTAGGTATGAATGATTCATATTATTGGATGCAATCCATGGATGAAGAGATGGATTCTTTAGAGAAAAATAAGACTTGGGATATGGTACCTTTTCCTGCTAGATGTAAACCCATTGGCTGTAAATGGGTTTTCAAGAAAAAGTGTGTTTCTGATGGTACTGTTGAGAAGTATAAGGCATGGTTGGTCGCTAAGGGGTTTTCTCAGGTGGAGGGAATTGATTATGGGGAGATATTCTCTCTTGTAGTGAAACTGACATCTATACAACTTCTATTGTCACTTGCAGCAATGTATGACCTAGAAGTAGAATAGATGGATGTGAATAAAATACTCCTTCATGGTGATTTGGGGGGAGAGACTTACATGTCACAACCAGATCATTTCATTGAAAAAGGTAAAGAAATTTTGGTTTAAAAATTGAAGAAGTCTCTTTATGGTTTGAAATAGTCTCCTAGGATGTGGTATTAGAAGTTTGATACCTATGCGTTGTCATTAAGATTTCAAAGATCTAAATCTAACCAATGTTTATACTTTAAAACGGATAATGGTTACACTCTCATTATTGTCCTATACATAGATGATATGTTGTTTATTGGGAATGGTAAAATTATGATTTCAGATTTGAAGTTTCAGTTGTTAGCATAGTTTGAGATGAAAGACCTAGGTGCAACTAGGTACGTTCTAGGAATGGAAATCATGAGAGAAAGAGATAACATAAAGATTTGGTTAAGACAAAGCAAGTATGTGAACTCGGTGTTGGAGAGATTCAACATGGTAGATTGCAGATAGTTAGTTGTTCCTATGATACAAGGAACGAAGATTTTTGTGAATGATTTTCCAAAATATCCTACTGATATGGAGGACATGACCATAGTACCATATGGAAGTGTAGTTGGCAGTTTGATGTACGTGATTGTGTGTATGAGACCAAACATTGCCCAAGTAGTGGGAGTCCTTAGCCGTTTTATGGCTAATCTTGGACAGGTGCATTGGGATGTGATTAAGAGAGTGTTCAGGTATTTATGAGGTACTTTCAAGTATGCCTTGTGTTTTCATGGTTATCCTATTGGACCTCAACATTTTGTGAGAATTCAAGGATATGTGGATTCAGATTGGGCGAGTGAGATTGATAGTAGAAGATCCACTAGTGGTTATGTGTTTATGATGTTTGGTGTTGCTATCAGTTGGATGAGTAAGTGGTAGGTTGTAGTCACATTATCCATGATAGAGGTAGAGTATATGGTAGATACTCATGCCTGTAAGGAAGATATTTGGCTTAAGAGATTGTGTTGTGATATTGATTTAGATGTAGGACAGATTACTATTTGTTGTGATAGTCAAAGTGAAATTTTTCTAGCAAAGAATCCTACTTTCCATTCCAAAACAAAGCACATCGATGTTTAGTATCATTTTGTTTTTGATATGGTAGAATATGGAAAGGTGAACTTGGATAAGGTTGATGCTTTGGTGAATGTTGTAGATGCACTGATGATCTGTAATTAGAGGTTTACAAAATAACTTGCAAATTAATCCTAATTACAATTTTTCCCCGATCCAGACATAATTGTGTGACTATGCTTTTTTAACTATTGAAAATGTAAACTAGGTTCATTAACCTTTACAGAACTTAAGTAAGTTAACTAATTACTATAATGATGTAATTAGAACTTAAATGCCAAATTGAAAATACTGAAAATAAATTAGAGAGAATGTAAGTCAAGAGATAGAAGAATAATAAGGCAGAAGATAGAAGAATCAGACACAAGTTGATAACAGAGTTCGTCCAATTAGGACTACGTCTTTAGGTCCGCTTCTCAATGTTGGACCACTTTTATTAATATCACCAAGCACCTGAAGATGCCTTCTTACAATATTCAAGTTTCAAAACCTGCACCAAATTCCTCACAATCTCTCACTTTTACAATTTTGGTGTATAACAACACCTTACAATTCTTCCTCGCAAAAAGAATTCAACTCTCACAAAGGAATTATTTCTCCAAGTAGAATTCATTAATTCTCAAGCCAAAACTCTCCCCCTTTTATACAAAACAATTTAATCAATATGGCTAGAACCATATGATTTAAAAATCTCACCCAAATCTCCTATTCCAAAATATTTCAAAATCCCCTTAAAATATCTTTGAAATAATTCCTAACCCCATTAAATTATGGGTCGTATCATTTTGGACTTACAAAATAATAAAACTCCCTTCAAATCTTATTAAAATCCTTAAAAATAACCTAAACCCCTAAAATATCGTTAAAAATCCTTTCAAATCTTTGTATTTTCGGGCTTAGGACTTTATGGGTTAAATAAAAATAAAATGAGGGATTCAATCTTTAAAAAATAGAGAGATTCGAGCTTTACTCTTCTTTAAAATATGATAAGGTTCCCTAAAATTCTGTCAATAGTATATGGCCCAATCGTGGTTGGGCAGATTTGTAGGAGGGAGTAAGGGGCTCGAATCTCGTTTACTCCCAAAATAGCTTTATTAACTGTTTAAATAAAACTACTCCCACTATGAATTATAGAGAAATTATGTCGTGTAGTGGTCAGGCTTGGAAATTTTACGTAGGAGGTCACAAGTTCAACCCCAAATACCTCGTTATGGCATTTTTGACTTAGCCACCAATGCCACATGTCAATCCTAGGTGATGCCACTTGTCAATTGTTGATTGACCGAAGTGTGCCACGTGTCAACGTGTCACTAGACCACGTTGATGCCTCATCATTATACAAACTGCTAGTTGGATGACACATGTCAACTTGTGATTGGTCCACATCATCCACCTACCTTGTCACCATGCCACGTCATCATTCTGACATCATGATGATGTCATCATTTTGATTGGTCAACTTGTTTTGTTTGCAAAATTTGACCGGCTCTATTTTGCTCATAGGGACTCCATTTTCGAAATCGAATATAGTTCTGGAATCAGTGCGACGAGCTCTACAACTTGGGTGCTATTTTTGTCTCATTTTGAGATGATTAATTTTTTTCCTTTTTGAACCCCTAATTTGCCTGTTTGATCGGACCTTTGACTACGCATAACTTCTGCACACAGACTCCTTTTGAGCCCGTTCAAGTTGCGTCAAGATCATGTCAGTGAGCTCTATGTGATGAAAGCTATCTTTTGTCAAATTTTGAGATTGTGATTTTTAAGGTTTCTGGGATCCACCTGGATCAACTAACAAAACTAGTGAGCACAAAGAAGTTTAGATGGTGTTTTGATTCCATGGGTCTTGGGGCCCTGAGCAGATGATTTTGTATGACTCTTGGAAGGTCTTCAAAAAGTGGGAGAATGTTGGGATTAAGGTGTCTCAACCTTAGATTCCTAACATTGATTTAATTGATGTAATTAATGTATTTATTTGCATTATTTAAATGCCTATGGTGTCATGTCACAAATTGGGATCCACTGGATGGGTGGCATCCCCATTGGAGGTGACTGGATGACACATCATCATCCCAAGTGGACATAAGTGTCCCACTTTAGAATCTATGACATATGATAGATTCTATGATGCATAATAAGGAATCTTTGAATGCATGGAGAAAGGTGGCACCCAAGATGGGTTATGATAGATTCTCTTACGAATCCTATGACAGATTCTATGGAAAATTTATGAGATATTCTATGACAGTTGTAAGGCATCTGTCGTAAGCTATTTTTAGCATATTCTATGCGCCCAAGCTTGGAAGAAGAATATTTTCATGTTTGAAAAGTGTAAAGGGTATAAGGGAATATAGAATATGTGTCCAAATGCATGTCCAAGGCATTGAATATTGTGCCATGTGGATTTGGATGCCCCTCACCTTCTAGATGCTTCTTGAAGCTTGTATCACTCTATTTATTGAGTGCCTTGTGTTGTAGAATGCATAGTTTGTTTGTAGATAATGAAGTGCCACCAGAATCACTCCAAAATAGGTGTTCGTGTTGAAGCACTTGTTGAAGAAGCTTGTACTTGTTGATATCTTGTATTCATTATTTGAAGCAATAAAGAAAGTACTGTGCTTTTGGAGGGTAGGGTTTTTTACCTAAACGAGTTTTCCCCATGTATATTTGTTCTAATTGTATTTGTGTACGTGTTGTTTTGTCTCCACTATTCTCTATGTGTATCTCATATTGTAACAAAATAAGGTGTTAAAACAAAATTTTGTAACTCTCTTCTGATTAGATTAGTGTAGGAAGTTGTTTCCGCTCAATCAACTTCCTTTCAGGTTTGACATTCCCTGCCTCAAGCAATTCCTCTAGCTACTTCTTAAGTTGAACCATTTTGGGTTAGACAACTTGTAGGGTACCTAGGTTGGAGGGCTTGCTCGAAGCTCTAACTCAATCAAATGATCCATGACCTATCTCAATGGGAGTTGTGCAGTGAAATTGAGTGGCACATGGTCCTCATACTCTAGGATGACCTTATCTACTTTGTATGGGATAGCCACCCTAGGTGCTTCATCTAATCCCAACCTGCAAGTAGTGCAGCTAGGAACATTGGTTCCTTGTTCTTTTTTGTCGCCTTCTCCATACTCAAAGTGGAGACCACCTACACCTTTGTACGAACCCTAAGTTATCCCCAACTGTATTTCTGCACTTCTAATGATTTTTCTCTGAATTAGAGCCTTGAAGAATATTGTCAAATAGTTGTCATGCAGAATTTGGGCTTGTTGTTTTGTGTTTTGAGTTTTTTTTGCATTGGTTTATATAATGCAATAATGCTTGGAAATGATGTTAAAGAGGTAATCTAATTTCTGGAAATGAATAGAATACAATGCTATAACTAAATACAACTTTCCAATGACTGTATATGACTGTAACAACATGAAAGATACTCTTAGATATTATCCTAAACACTTGTCATGCAACTAATGATTGAAATCTATAATCATGATCATTGACATATTGTTAAACAATTGATATGCAACCTTATTCCTCCTTATTTATATATATGATGGATTGATTACAATAGAATGCAAGTGCCAAGACTCTTGGCTTACAACATGAGAAAAACTAATACAAATTTGATATTAAATATGCATCTATAGCTACCATAGAGAAATGATTCATACAATGGTGCTATTTATAGTGAAATCTATGATGATTATTAAGTATGCAACTATAGTGGTTGCCTTGTAACAATTACAAATTGTCATAAATATGAAACTCTCTAAATTTCTAGCTAAAAGTCAATCTTAGAGGAACCTGATTTTTGACACGATGGTTGGTTTGATATAACTCACTACAATTCTTCTCATGATGCACACCAATAGGTTGGGTGATGAAGAATGCCATAAAAGGAGTATAAAAGACCTCAAAACCCCAAGTGGTTTTCCCTAGGAGAGACACACCTTACTGCACAAGAGGTACGAATGGTAAAAGAAAAATAGTACGGCCTTGGGATTAGCACCCAACATTAAATAACATAGTTTCTATGAAGTTCAGACCCTCATACTATAATCTACTCAAAGACTTGATGAATCCTTCACTTAAATGCACAGATTGAACCCCTGAATGAAGTCCACAATCAAGCAATGATTCGGTTGGTCTTTCATAGCCTCAAAATTGCAAACCAATGAGAGTTTTCATTCCCAATGGCTGGAAAGCTCTAGAATGCAGAAACCCTAGGTTTCTCTTCTCCAACGCTAAGAAAAATTACAAGAAAACTATCAAAATTCTCTATGAACGAATCGATTTCTCCATTGGCTTCTTTAAATAAACTTCAAGAGGTTGATTCCATCCTTTTTGCCTTTTTGCTCATTTTAAATAATATAATGTTTGAAATTTAGCCATATTAAATAATCTCCGTGAAGTTGGCACCCAAGTTATTAATTATAAAATGGCCCCCTTTTAATGACTAATAACCCCTCAAGTCATAAAGTGCAATTATAATGTTATAACTTTATAATATTAATTATTATTAAAGTTATCTTTAATAATAATCAAACATTATAACTTAGGAAAAACTCCTTATCTCATTAGACCAACTGAATCTCCAGAATTGACACTGCCATCATATCAACTTCAAGTTCCTTGCTATAAATAGAAATACTGGTTGACTGACTTACTATAAATAGTAAGTGTGTGAAACTGAGTCCTGAATCACCAAACAAAGGCCAATTCTGAACCACCCAAAGATCTGGAGAAGAAACCAAATTGAATCTTCCAAAAAAGACCCTTTGACCAACTACATTAGCCTACAAGGACCAATTAATAGGCTAAACTACCATGAACTAGAGTGAGCTAAAAAGGGGACATTACAGTCTGCCCTCCCTGAAATTGCTTGTCCCCAAGCAATCATCACTACAAAGAAGCTCTACTCCTCAGAAGGTCCAAAAGAAAAACTATGAAATGTCCCACACATCTCCCACTAACTCCTATAGCACCAACATAAACACAACTACGCAAGAATATCCATCATATCGTCTATCCAATACATGTGCATGAGAAATGTGCACCAAAAACAAAGCATGTACAAATAAATCAGAGATGAAACTAAATGCTCTTTGCAAACTGTACATGTTGTGTAAACCACCAGTAATATCTACCTGGAATCCTGATGCACCAGAAGGATCCCAAACTCTGTAATCAAGGCTCAATTGAATGTCGATATCCCAAATCACTCTTTATAATGCCCAACTAATTATCCATGACACCCACTAGATAAAGATTATACCCTTCTTAGTACTGCAGAAAACAACTACCACATCATAGAGAAATCTACCAAACAAAAGGATTCCTAGATCCCACAACCATATTGGAAGTCTGCCATATGTATCAACCTCTGACTTCCACTATTCTAATTTTATCTCAACTACACCTTGCTATAAAAGGTGAAACAAACCAACGAAACCTAACCAAACTGTAGTGCCAACTTTGTCGCTACCTAGATCCCAATGCAAACGTAAATCACATCCAACCACCATGATGGGATAAGGATATCTGGAAGCATCTATAACACTATATCTCTCCCCAAACCCTGCACAACTCTCATGGATGTGATAAATAACCAGACCATCATGCCCATTGACACCATAATCTCTCTGAAACCCAAAGATGGAAAACTCTATTCGATACTCATCTTCACGATGGTAATCAAACCTCTCATCCTGCAAGTAATTCCCTGCAAACAACTAAGTGGAGTACTTAGAACCTCTAGTCTCATTTTCTGAAGATGGTAACTTTGATCACAAAAATGGTTTCCTTCCCTTGACCGCACAAAGAGAATCATCATGCGCACAAGCATTGTGCATTGAAAAAAAATCATGTACAGGTGGATCAAAGGTGAAACTGTAAGCACTCCTCACCATGTACACACTGTAAAAATCCTCCATGAGCCCTGTTTGGAATCTCGATGCACTATAATGATCCCAAACACTGTGACTATCACTCAAACCTGAACTAGTATTAGGAGTGTGATTGGCTTCCAACTCAAAGAGTAGATTATCATAGATCAATCCACCATCAAACTCAAATAATGGATTATTCACAAACTGCACAATCACTCCATGTTGATCTGAATCATCCATCTCTGAATCCTTGGAACAATAATTTGAATTGTACTCCTGAATTGGCTCAACAAACTACCGATCATAATCAACTACATGGGATGAAATGACTGATTTGCTTCCAAGAGAGGGAAACAAATCAACATAAGAACCAATCTCCCAAATAGATGATACTTTTCATATCTCCTATGAATAAGATGGAGTAGTGCCATGAGTTGTCATACAACTCTTTGATGAATCAACTACTATGTCACAAGAGTTATCAATAATCCGCCTTGCATCACCTATCATGGGACTAACCTTAGGAGAACCTGGTGCAATACGCGGTTCCCTAAAACTCTCAACCAATACACTCATCCCATTTGTATCAACTGCACTTGTAACCATGATGGATGTAACCAAATCCTCAACCTTCTCACAACCACAATCCATGGATACAAGCTCCTCACCAGTTGTTGCCATAGGAACCTGAATTGTATCTATAGATGGTGAAGACTGTTCCAAGCTCAATTCCACAGTAAGCTCCTCTATTTGTGCCTGTGACTCTTGAAGGGAAAACTGAGGGCTCTTCAAAGAATAAATAGTCACTTCAAGCTCATGAGTTAGCTCATCAACCTCCTCTTCCTTTCCCTTTAATGCATCATGACAGTTGCAATCCCACTCGAGAAGATAATCTCTATCCTCAAGTAGTTGTAGGTAATTTTGTTTCATTATTCCAATTGCTTCTCGAAGTGCATGAATCTCTTCAAGGGAAAGATTGCTATCATAGTGCACATCTGCCATGGGAGTACTCCAACCATAAGTGTGTTGGATGTTGTGGCTATGTTTCTGATATGTGGTTTTCATTTATGTCAACACTATTAGCATTAATGTCTTTAAGACTGTATATGTTGAGGATATTGAGAAAATTATAATAAAATATGTTACAGGTTGTCTGTGAAGATCAGTATGGTAGAAAGTTCAATATGTTGATAGTGAGATTTTGCGGATTAAAAGCTTTTTTTTCAAGCCTATCTAGTTTCTACTCCGAAATTTTCAAAGGTGCGCATGAAGATTTGACCAAGTTATAAGTTTCTATGTTCTGACAACTATTCTGTTATTACAAATGGTGTTCATGGAAGAAGATAACGTGTTTTCGATAATCAAAGTTGTTGTGTATGTTATTGTGGTGTTCATGGAATTTTCTATATCATGTTCTATCTGTGCTACACATCCACATTGATCATTGTGCCCGTGATCTGAGATTTTCTCTTGCATTTTCATGTTTTTCATGTTCATGGCCGACAAGGTGTTTGAAGCATGTTGTAGATCTTCGAGGAAGAATATTTGAAGGTTTTTTGTGTTCGAGAACATTGTTTTGGGTCTCTACTATGTTGTGGCCGACCTTGGTTGATGCACATTGATAAAATTTATTGTTTTGGGCCGACAGTTTGCATTCATTCTATTATTTTGTTAAAGTTTACATGAAGCAATGTAATTTCTTGTTGCGAATATATATAAGTGATTGTTCCTTCATTTGAGATATGTGAAATACGAAGTGTGTGAGTGCTATGTGTGAAAAAGGTTCAAATCATTCGAAGGCAAAGCAAAGTGTGAAGAAGAGTGAAAGAAAGTGAAGAAGTGTTCATGTGCGTAATTGGGACTGTACTCAGGCATTAGCAAATGCTACTTTCTCAGTTCAAATTCTTCAGATGGATTTAATTTAAATATGTTTTGTAAGATAATGAGTCTTCCTTTGAGCAGTGAGCTCTAGGTAGTGTTCCTGAATGCATGTGAATTCCTCATATATTCTTCTTATACTTTTAACAGGGTATAACTTGTGGATTAACCTCCACCATGTTTTTTCTCCTAACAGGGTTTCCACTCAAAAATCTTGGTGTTATGTGTGTTTCTGATGTGTTTTTGATTCATTCTTTCACTGTTATTAATTAGATATGAGAATAAAGGTTAATAAGTTTAATAAGTTTGAAATTTTGTGACAATTGATTCATTCCCCCCCCCCCTCTTAGTTGTCTGCCCTTGTGTTTCCAACAATTGGTATCAGAGCAGGTTCCTTGGAAAAAGTTTAACAACTTGAGGTGATCCGGGATGGCAACATACAAGAAGGATAGTTCAAGATTTGATGGAAAAAAATATTCTCTTTGGAAGACTTGAATGGAATGTCATTTGAGATGCATTGGTGAATCCTACTGGAACATTACATGCAATAGGTATGTTATTCCTTAGAATGGTCCTACTACTACTGCTAAGATTAGGGATGTTGAATGTAACATCAGGGCTAAGGAAGCATTGTTGAGTGCTTTGACTGATTTTGAGATGACGAATATTATGAAGCTGAGGCCTGCTTATGAGATCTGGAAAAAGTTGGAAACTTTATATGAAGGTAATGCTAATGCGAAGATGGCTAAGCTATAGAGTCTTAAAGGAAAATATGAATTGTTGAAAATGGGTAATGATGAGAATATTTCTACTTTCATGCAAAGAGTGAATGAACTTGTGTGTGGTATCAGATGTGTTGGTGGATAGGTGGATGAATCATAGATTATTGCTAAAGTGCTTAGATCCTTGCCTGATGCATGCAAAATAAAAGTTGCAGCCATTAAGGAGCTCTGAACTGTGACAAATATAACCAAAGATATGTTGGTTGGTAAACTTACTTCTTTTGAGTTGAGTGAATTCGGTGATGCCCCTATGAAGATAAAATTTGTATTTAAAGCCTCTACTTCTAGGAGAGATAAGTAGAGATATGATCTGGGTGAAAGTTCTTCTAGAAAGGTATTCAGATATGAGGAAGAAATGAGATAGATTGAAGAAGAAGAAAGAGAATTGAATGATCTTGAAGCACTTATTGTCAAAAGGGAAGCCGGAGGAGAAGGTAAATATAAAGGAAAGTTTCCTATTAAATGTTTGTCTTGCAATAAGATAGGTCATTTTGCATCAAGGTTTCTAGAAAGAGTTCCTAAGTCAAGACCTTACAAGCCTAAATTTTAAAAGAAGTTTTACTATGTTGTTGATGAAGGTGTGACAGATGATGAATATGACAAAGGGAATGTAAGTGAATATGAGTTTTTATTTATTTCTATCAAGGAAAATAATCATGTGTCTACTAAATCCATTAGTTGTACAAATGTGGAGAAAGCTCTAGCTGCTCGAGTTGAAGAAAAATATGAATGGGTAATTGACAATGGATGTTCACATCACATGACGGGTGATAAAATTAAATTTGTAAGCCTGGAGAAGTATGATGGTGGTGTTGTAAGATTTGGTGACAAGAATGGTGGTATAATCTGTGGTAGAGGATGTATTTCTTTTGATGGTAAGAATAATATTGATGTTGTTCTTTATGTTGAAGGTTTGAAGCATAATCTTCTGAGTGTTGGACAAATGGTTGATAAGTGATACAATCTTCAATTCAAAGATGGAAAATGTAGCATACTGGGAAGTTCTGGAAATGTAATTACTTCAGGTAATAAAATAAAAGGTAAAATATTTCATCTAAATGTTGCTAGTAAAAGTTGTTTGATTGCTCAAGTTGATGAAAGTTGGTTGTGGCATTTCAGAATGTTTCATGTAAACTTTGACAATATTATCAAGATAAGTTCCTCACAGGCTGTGAGAGATATTCCTAAGTTGGTTAAGCCTACTAATACCATATGCAAGGAATGTCAATTAGGAAAAAAAACTAGAATTTCATTTAAGAGCAAACATCATTGTCCAAATGAATTGTTGGAGCTTGTGCATACTAACTTGTGTGGTCCTGCTAGAATAAGAAGTCTACAAGGTTACAAGTACTTCATGTTGCTTATTGATGATTACTCTAGGATGATGTGGGTTAATTTCTTAAGGGAGAAATCTAAAGCTCTAGAAAAGTTCAAGATCTTTAAGGCTATGGTTGAGACAAAGACAAGTCTGAAGATTAAGTGTTTGAGATCAAATAGAGGTGGTGAATTTACTTCTGGTGAATTTAACTCTTTTTGTGAAGAACATGGGATGAAGAGACAATTATCTGCACCACGGACCCCTCAACATAATGGAGTTGTCGAAAGGAAAAATAGGACAGTTCAAAATGCTGCTAGAACTATGATGTGGGAAGGAAATGTCCCTCATATCCATTGGAGATAAGCTATAAGTACTATTGTTTATACCCTTAACCGGGTACAAATCAAAGGTAAGACTGGTAAGACTCCTTTTGAGCTATGGTTTGGTCATAAGCCTACTATTAGATATTTTAAAATCTTTGGGAGTAAATGCTATATCGAGAGAGATGAAGATATATGAAAGTTTGATGCTAGAAGTGATGAAGGAATATTTCTTGGTTATTCTACTAAGAGTAAGGCCTATCGGTGCTACAACAAGAGATTGAAGAAAAACATTGAAAGTGAAAATGTTAAGGTTGATGAAGATATTGCTAGACCCTCTAAAACCTATGGATATGATTCTAATGATCAAAATGACAGTACAAACAAGATTCAAACTTAAAATCAAGTTCAGATCCTTCTGGTGAATCAAGAAGATCAAGAAGAAGGAGAAACTAGTGTAAGTATAGAAGAGAGATCACAAGAGCCTGAAATTCAAGAACACTCTAAGAATCCAAGGTATTTGAGATTAAATCATTCAGAAAATCAGATTATAGGAGATAAGAACAAAGGTGTCCAGACTAGGAGAAGAATTGCAGAAGAATATTGTTTAATTTCAAAGGCTGAGCCAAGTAATGTCAATGAAGCATGCAAAGATGAACATTGGATTGAAGGAACGAAAGAAGAACTACAACAAATTGAGAAGAATAATACATGGATTCTTGTTCCCAGACCTAAAGACAAAAATTTAATTGGAACTAAATGGGTCTTTAGAAACAAACTGAATGAGCAAGGTGAATTTATCAGAAACAAAGCAAGACTACTATGCAAAGGATACTTTTAGATGGAAGGAATTGACTTTGAAGAAACTTTTGCTCATGTTGCTAGAATTGAAGCTATGAGACTGTTTCTTGCTTATGTTGCCTACAAAAACTACAAAGTTTATTAGATGGATGTCAAGTCAACATTTCTAAATGGTGAATTAGAGGAAGAGGTGTTATTTGAGCAACCTAATGGATTTCAATTGACTGATCAGGGAGATATGGTTTGTCATTTGAAGAAAGCATTATATGGACTCAAGCAAGCCGAGCTTGGTATGCCAGATTGGATAAATACTTGTTGAAGCCTGAATTTAACAAAGGTATTGCTGATAGTAATCTATATTTCAAGATTGATGATGATAAAGATTTATTTGTGGAAGTCTTTGTTGATGATATCATTTTTGGAGGAGATGATGGTTTGTGCATGAAGTTTTCTAATGAGATGCAAAATGAGTTTGAGATGTCAATTATTAGAGAGTTGAAATTATTTTTGGGATTGCAAATTACTCGGGTAGATAAAGGGATCTTTATATCCTAGTCCAAGTATGTGAGAGAACTGCTAAAGAAGTTTGGTATGGAAGATTCAAAACCAATCAGTACACCCATGGTGACTGGATGTAAGTTGAAAAAAGATGATGATTCTCCGAAGGCAAATCAGACTAGATACAAATCAATGATTGGTGGATTGATTTATTTGATTCAAACTAGACCTGATATCATGAATGTTGTATGCATTCTTGCTAGATTTCAAGCCGATCCTAAGGAATATCATGTGACTGTTGTGAAGAGAATTTTCAGATACTTGAAGGGAACAATTGATTTTGGCCCGTGGTATCCTAAAGATGATGATCTTACTTTAAGTGCCTTTACTGATGCTGATTGGGAAAGAGATGTGAATGACATGAAAAGTACTAGTGGTGGTGCATTTTTCTTGGGAAAGAAACTAATTTCATGGTTAAGCAAAAAATATAATATTATTTCTTTGTCTATTGCAGAGATAAAATATATTGTTGCTGCTAACAATTGTACTCAAGTATTGTAGATGAAGCAAATGTTGAAGGATATTAGAATTGTGTATGATGAACCTATTGCAATATTTTGTGATAACTCAAGTGCTATAAACATTTCTAAGAATCTGGTGCTGCATTCAAAGACCAAGCATATATCTATCAAGTACCACTTTTTGAGAGATAAGGTGAGTGATAAGGAAGTCAGACTGGAGTATGTGCCTACTAAGGAACAGATTGCAGACATATTTACTAAGCCTTTTCCCAAGGATAATTTTGAGTATCTCAGAGGGAAGTTAGGGGTGATTACCCCTCCTAATCAGAACTAAGATGCATAATCTTTGCATCAGTCTATGCATTCGCAGTCATATCTTGATTCAGATTGATGTTGTGGTGGTTGCTACTCAGGGGGAGTAGTTAGATGATTCAGATATGTGGTTCAGAGCTTGTGTACCTTTTCCATTGATGTCAAAGGGGGAGAAGAGTAATGTGAAAAACTCTTGGAGAACTAAGGGAGAAGAAGAGGAATGTGTAAAGGGGAGATTGTTGGAAGAAGAGTTAGTTGTGTTGATGGTGTGTTTTTCACATCATGTGTTGCCATCAATGACAAAGGGGGAGATTGTTGGATGTTGTGGTCGCTTTGTTCATATGTGGTTTTTATTGATGTCAACACTATTAGCATTAATGTCTTTAAGACTGTATATGTCGAGGATATTGAAAAAATTGTAATAAAATATGTTACAGGTTGTCTGTGAAGCTGTGAAGATTAGTATGGTAGAGAGTTTAGTATGTTGATAGCGAGATGTTGTGTATTAAAGGGTTTGTTTCCAAGCCTATCTAGTTTCTACTCCGAAAGTTTCAGAGGTGCACATGAAGATTTGAGCAAGTTATAAGTTTTTGTGTTTTAACAACTATTCTATGATTGCAAATGGTGTTCATAGATGTTTCTAGATCATGTTCTATCTGTACTGCATGTTTGCATTGATCATTGTGTTCGTGATCCAAGATTTTCTCTTGTGTGTTCATGTTTTTCATGTTCATGCTCGACAAGGTGTTTGAAGCGTGTTGTGGATCTTCGAGGAAGAATCTTTGAAGGTGTTTTGTGTTCGAGAACATTGTTTTGGGTCTCTAATATGTTGTGGCCGACCTTGGTTGATGCGCAATGATAATCGTTATTGTTTTGGGTTAACAGTTTGCATTCATTCTATTATTTTGTTGAAGCTGACATGAAGTAATGTAATTTATTGTTGTGGATATATATAAGTGATTATTTCTTCATTTGAGATATGTGAAATGCGAAGTGTGCGAATGCTATGTGCGAAAAAGGTTCAGATCATTTGAAGGCAGAGCAAAGTGTGAAGAAGAGTGAAAAAAATTAAAGAATTATTTTTGTGCTTAACCAGAACTATACTCAGGCATTAGCAGATGCTATTGTCTCAGTTCAAATTCTTCAGATGGATTTAATCTAAATATTTTTGTAAGACAGTGAGTCTTCCTTTGAGCAGTGAGCTCTAGGCAATGTGCTTGAATGCATGTGCATTCCTCATATATTCTTCTTATACTTTTAATAGGGTATAACTTGTGGATTAACCTACACTGTGATTTTTCCCCTAATAGGGTTTCCATACAAAAATCTTGGTGTTATGTGTATTTTTGATATGTTGTTGATTCATGCTTTGACTATTATTAATCGAATATGAGAATAAAGGTTAATAAATTTAAATTTTTTTAAATTATGTGACAACTGATTCAACCCCCCTCTTAGTTTTCTGCCCTTATGTTTCGAACAAAGTGGCCAACATCTTGTTGGGAATATGATGTCATTTAATTGAAATCCTAAACATATTTCATGTATCTCCTAAGTCTTTGGAAAGTGTTCCCCAACACTAGGATTAGAAAGAGATTAAATTCAAATGAAATGAACATGTAAATTGACATTTGTGATTATTCCTAAATAATAGGAACATGTGGGGATGTCCAAGAAGAGCTCCTACAAGATAGGAGCACATCGGGTGCCCACATGGAAGGTGGAATCCACCTTGCTTCAATTAAATATTTAGAGGATTGATAACACTTCAATAATGCATGTTTTGTTCCTACAAATTAAGGATTGATATTTACATGAGTGGATTAGCAGTATCAGTTCAGTTTAGTTCATTTCAATTCAATTATCTTCAGTTGCATGTAGCTATCTTGAGTTGCATGCTAGTTGACTTGAGTTGACTTGAGTTGCATGACAGATAATAGATGGATACTTTTAGTTAAGTGGGGATGATCAGTCATGCATAATGTTTGCATGAATTGGTGGATATATATGTTTCATTTAACTAAGATTGAATTGGGTCCACCTTGGGTGCCCAAGTTGACATCTTTTAGTTAACACCTTTTGCATGATAAGATATTTACAAGGTTCAATCAAGTGAGACCATTCTTGGGTGCCAACTTTGAGGTGAAGTTTGTATGCTATCTTCTTGACCAAATTTCAGTTAAGTGTTCAGTTTGGGGTGCCTAAATTAAGGAAGACTTTGGTTTGACTTCAAATTACATTGTGGAATTCTACTTGCCCAATCTAGGCATGTATATTTTTGTGAGGAGCTTTATGCTCTTATATTGTACAACTCTTATGAGTTTTACATGCTCATTATTCTCTATTAATTGCAGCAAGTGTATGAAAGTTCTATGAGAGTTTATTGCAGGTTGCGAAGAAGGATTGTTGAAGGCAAGGAAGCATATCAATCAAGGATTGATACAGTATTATTGTAATCTTGTTCTAAGGTTAAATAATACAAGCACTATTGATTCTGGTGGAGTTTTTTCCTGAAAGGGTTTCTCCACGTATATGTTGTGTCACTTCTATATTCTTGTCTCATTCTTCTACAATCTTCTGTCTCTTTCTACAATTGGTAAAATTAATCTAATTAGATTAATCATACACAAAGAATTGTGACAAAGAACACTTGTAATTAAATCTACAGTCTCATAGTTTTACAAGTTTTAAGCTACAATATTACCTTCATTTCGACACATATGACGAGCGACATCGAAATGCTCTATGGCGGTAGTGATCATCCTATCATTAACCTTAAGTTGCCCTACCACATGATGAGGACCCTGGAACTTGTCACTCCCATACGAGTTTTCTAATTTGGAATCTGCACTATGATATGAAGTCGAGTCATCATTGCTCACTAACTGATAAGCAACATCGTGTGTGCTATCAACCTTGCACACAATATCATCAAAGGTACTACTGTTATGTACCTCATTATATGGTTCTTCAACTTGTTCAACTCCTACACCATTAGCCTTCTCATCTTGTACCCTGGGAGTAGCTGCTATAACGGATTGATTTTCTAAATTATGAGAAGAGTGATTATGCCTACTCATAAGAAGACAAAGATCAACAATCTCTCTTTCTTGATCTTTCACCAATTGGATAACCATGTCTCTATCTCTAACCATTTGTAAATAGTCTTTTTTTATCAACTCCAAAGCCTCTTTGAAAGGATGCAAATGTGTATGAGGAATACCATTTCCCATTCCTTTTCATCTCTCCTCTCTTTGGGTTGTTCCAATGAGGTCTTCTAGGTGTTTGTGAGTGCTA
This sequence comes from Sequoiadendron giganteum, assembly GCA_007115665.2. Lineage (NCBI taxonomy): Eukaryota > Viridiplantae > Streptophyta > Pinopsida > Cupressales > Cupressaceae > Sequoiadendron > Sequoiadendron giganteum. The sequence continues at coordinate 462,289,288 of CM021106.1, forward strand.
TCCATTCTTGACAATGCATGAGTTATTATTTGTTCCTTCACCACCTTTTGATCTTGCACATCTTCCCAAACCAAGGGCTTTTGTTCCAACAATCCTTGGCTGCCATAGTCTAATTTTTCATCATGTGTAGGTGAAGAAGCAATATGATTACCCAAAGAATCCATACCATTGCTACCCATATCATTAACATGCTCTATGCTAGCCTCTAATGTAGAAGCCTCGAGTGAAACTTCATGCAAAGATGATGTAGACAATTCATTACCCAAGATTGTCCCCATATCCTCTTGATTCAAATTAGCTTGTCTATCAAATTCAGCTTATAAATTTTTGCATACCTCATTTGAACTTGAAGACACCAAATCATTCTCATGAAGAGTTGTATCAACATATGTGAATATTCTCTATCCATTTCATGTATACAAAATTCATAGGCTATAGTGTGAAATTCCTTTCTTGCATGCTAAGTCTTGTGGCAAAGACTCGGGTGCATGTCCATGTAGTTCTTGAAAGGAAAATCCTTCTTAACATGTTGAGGACGAATGCTATACTCCTCAAATATGCTAATCACTACCGCTTCTTTGTCTTGTGGTGTTGGACCTTTGCTAGTAGAACGTGAAGGTGATTCTTTAGATGGTCCAAACTTTGAAAGTGAATCCTCTAAATGTTGCAATTCACGTTTGAGCTTGTATTGTGTTTGTTCAATTTATTTCCATGCCTATTTATTGCTAAACAACTTTCTCATGATGACATTTTTTCATTGTCCAACTAAGAACCAAATCCAAACTGACTTGTGTACAAATTATTTTCACACCAATTGAATGCAATCATTACCAAATAGGCTGGAAGGAATATGGCTCTAATACCACTGTAAGAACCCTAAGTTCTCCCCAACTGTAATTATGCACTTCTAATGATTATTCTCTGAATTAGAACCTTGAGGAATAATATGAAACAATTATATTGCAGAATTTGGGCTTGTTGTTTTGTGTTTTTAGTTTATTTTGCATTGGTTTGTATGATGCAATAATGCTTGGAAATGATGTTAAAGAGGTAATCTAATTGCCGGAAATGAATAGAATACAATGCTATAACTAAATGCAGCTTTCCAATGACTGTATATGACTGTAACAACATGGAAGATACTCTTAGACATTATCCCAAACACTTGTCATGCAACTAATGATTGAAATCTGTAATCATGATCTTTGACATATTGTCAAACAATTGACATGCAGCCTTATTCCTCCTTATTTCAATATATGATGGACTGATTACAATAGAATGCAAGTGCCAAGACTCTTGGCTTACAACATGAGCAAAACTATTACAAATTTGATATGAAATATGCATCTACAGCTACCATAGGGTAGCGGTTCATACAATGGTTCTATTGCTAATGAAATCTATGATGATTATAAAGTATGAAACTATAGTGGCTGCCTTGCAACAATTATAAATTGTCACAAATATGCAACTCTCTAGATTTCTAGCTAAAATCCAATCTTAGAGGAACCCGATTTATGATGCCATGGCTGGTTTGATATAACTCACTATGATTCTTCTCCTTGTGATGCACACCAATAGGCTAGGTGATGAAGGAAGCCACAAAAGTAGTAGAAAAGACCTCAAAACCCCAAGCGGTTTTCCCTAGAGAGACACACCTTGCTGCACAAGAGGTACGACTAGTAAAAGAAAAATAGTACAGCCTTGGGATTAGCTCGCAACATTAAACAACACAAACTCTATGAAGTTCATACAATCATACTATAATTTGCTCAAATACTTGATGAATCCTTCACTTAAATGCATAGATTGAACCCTTGAATGAAGTCCACAATCAAGCAATGATTCAATTGGTCTTTCACAGCCTCAAAATTGCAAACCAATGAGATTTTTTGTTCCCAATGGCTAGCTCTGGAATACAGATCCCTAGGTTTCTCTTCTCCAACACTAAGAAAAATCGCAAGACAAATATCTAAATGCTCCATGAATGAATCAATTTATCCTTTGGCTTCTTTAAATAAAATTCAAGAGGTCGATTCCCTCTTTTTTGCCTTTTTGCTCATTTTAAATAATATAATGTTTGCACTTTAGCCATATTAAATAATCTCCTTGAAGTTGGCACCCAAATTATTAATTATAAAATGGACCCCTTTTAATGACTAATGACCCCTCAAGTCATAAAGTGCAATTATAACTAAACATAATATTAATTATTATTAAAGTTACCTTTAATGATAATCAAACATTATAACTTAGGAAAAAATCCTTATCCCATTAGACCAACTGAATCTACGGAATTGACACTACCAACATATCAACTTCAGGTGCCTTGCTATAAATAGAAGTACTAGCTGACTAACTTACTATAAATAGTAAGTGTGTGAAACTGAGTCCCAAATCACCAAATGAAGGCCAATCTTGAACCACCCAAAGCTCTACAGAAGAAACCACACTTAATTTGCCAAATAAGACCCTCTGACCAACTGCATTAGCCTACGAAGGCCAATTAATAGGCTAAACTGCCATGAACTAGAGTGAGCTAAAAAGGGGCCATTAAAACCTTCCTAGTTTGTCTCTTCTCCATCATTTTCACCATGCCTAACTGGAAAGGATCCAAAAACATCAAAGATTCCATATATGCTATGATTGCAACCTTCCCCAATCTCTAGAACTCTGGGGTCAGTATCAACTTGAAATCATCGATCTCAATGGCCATGCAATCCATTTAACTTGCCAGTTTCCCACAGTAATCAACATGTCTCAGACAATGCCAATCACCTTTTTAGTTGGAGAGTTGACTACTTTGAAGGAGCTTGTGACTACTTACACCATAAGCCCCATGTCTATGGCTTTCTTATCCGATATGTAGTTGTGTGTGGCTCCTAAATCCACCATTCCCATGATCTTTTGTCCATCCATCTAAACCTCCATAAAACACAACCTATGCTTATTTACTAGTGTGGCTAGTGTGGCCTTCGACATACCATGAGCACTACACTCAAAGCTTGGATGACCCCAATTGCTCAAGCATATCCATATTTCTTTGTTTGTGCTTGTATCATGGAATTTAACATCTATCTCTTTGGACAATCCTTGGCCCAATGCCCCGAGTTTCCACAAACAAAGCACCCATTGCTCTTATTCAACAATGCCCTTAACTCGACATCCTTGGGTCCCCTTGTTGATCCTTTGCTAGGGGGTTTCTAGTTCCTACTAGACATTGTATTAGAAGACCACCCAAGTTTCTTTTTTCCTTTTCCATTATCCATTGGTGGGGGTTGCTTCTTCTTGTCTTTGTGAGAGTTGGGCCCTTTGACATTCTCCTTCGATGTATTATTCTTGAAATCAAGGAGTCGGTCTGCAACTACTATCACTGCATGAAGGGTCTAGACATTATGATGTCCGAGCTCCTGTTGAGCCCACGATGTGAGAACTTTCATGAATTGAAACAACTTGTTTGACTCAGACATCTCCTTGATTTCTAGCATCAAGGTAGTGAAGGTTTTGATGTAATCTCTAATCCTTCCACTCTACTTTAGATCTATGAGTTGCACCCTAGCTGTCTAGGCTAAGTTCTTAGGCTTAAAAACCTGAATGCCTCTTGAAATTCATCCCATGTGTCTTACCTTAATTGTCCTCAAATCCTCCACTCTAGTCCTCCACCAGAGATTCTCACTTCCTAATAGTTAAAGTTGAGGCTATCCTCACTTTTGCTTCTTTTGTATATTTGATCAAGGTATCCAAATATTTGACCCATATCCCAAAAGAACTCTAGAACCTTGTCGTCTCTCAAACCTTCATACAGGTTTGGAGGCTTGGCCTTGTACCCCTAAGTGATGAGAGTCTTCTGACCACTTCTGTGGCTTCCACTATGGTGCGAGCTACCTGGTTCCTCTTCGGAACCACCAGCTGGTGCACTACCTCGTGACATGTCTTGGGTGTGCATGAGCACACAACTTCGAAGCCCACTACTTCTCATGTAAACTTGGTGTTACTGAACTCGACGTTTCGAGCATTGTGCTGTGATACCAACTCTCTGCACGAAGGCGTGGCCCCGAGGCACCAGTGGTCATATCAAAACCATATAATTTTTTTTTATATAACTCACATCTTCTGTACTACACTATATCCCTCTGGGTACAAAATTTTAGATAAAATTCTTCCTAATGTTTCCTGGACTTTGAGCAGGACAACTACTTATTTAAGCTGAAAATGTTGGTTCTCGTGGTGAAGGAAATTGTACAAGATTCAAGTCTGTGCTAGCGCATGGAGTTAAAAAGGATTGTGCTTTGCACTATGTAGGTATCGCATTTTGTATTATTCCAATAAGTAGGTACTGTATGCTACATTGAAGAACCAGAAAAATAAGAAGGAAGAGAAGCAGCTAGATAAGATGAATCAAAACCCATTAGATTAGAACTCTTGATAGGCGTAGGATTCTTCCGGTTTACCTCTTAAGATTTAGCTATGCAGAATAAAAAGTATAAGATATTAACAGTCGTTCACTTTCCAAGTTCCCAATTGTGGGTTTCTTGGATTCTATAAAATGGCTATCCGTCATCCATATCCTATGGAACTATTGGCAATTGTAATTTGTATTTCTAACAAGACATTTACTGGAAGCAATGGGTGTTACAGATGAACAGAGATTCTTACTCTATAACAATGATTGCGACAGAATGTTAAAGAAATGCATCACACTGAATAATGTGAGAGAAGGTAAGCGAATACATGTTCATTTGATCAAAACTGGACTTGGCTTATGTATTTTTCTCGCAAACCGTCTAGTGGAAATGTACGCCAAGTGTGACAATCTATTGGATGCTCGCAATATGTTTGACAGAATGCCAATGCGAAATGTATTTTCATGGAATACCATGATAGCAGGATATTTCAAATGGGGTAGCATAGATCATGCACGCCAATTGTTTGAAAACATGCCTGAAAGAGATGATGTCTCATGGAATACCATGATTACAGGTTATGATAGGAATGGATATTATCAGGAGGCTTTAAATTGTTATTCGGAAATGATGGCAGAAGGAATTGTACCGTCCACCCTAACGTTTGCTGGTGTTTTAAGTTCTTGTGCTAAGTTGCCTGCTCCAAAACAAGGTAAGCAGGTCCATGCTCAAATAATCGAAGTTAAATGTCAGTCAGATATCTTCGTCGGGGTAGGCCTTCTTGATATGTATGCCAAAGGCGGATGCATAGAAGATGCACGCCAAGTGTTTAACAGAATGCCTGAACGGAATGTGGTCTCGTGGAACGCTATGATTACAGGTTATGGTCAGAATGGGCTTGGTGAGGAATCTCTAATGTTGTTTTATGAGATGCAACGACTAGGAATGAAACCTGACCAAGTAACAAAAATCACCATCCTCAGTGCTTGTTCCAAAAATGGGAAGCTGCAGGATGCTCGTAATGTGTTTGACGAAATGACTGAAAGGAATGTGAGCTCATGGAATGCAATGATTGCAGGCTATATTCAGAATGGTTACAGTGAGCAGGCCACGCAGTTGTTTTTACAGATGTTACAAGATGTTAGACCAGACGAGACCACATTTGCGAGTGTTGTAACAGCCTGTGCAAGTCTTGCAGCTCTACAACAGGGCAAGCAGGTTCATGGACTTGTAACTAAAAGTGGATTGGAGTCTAGTGTGTTTGTTGGCAGTGCCCTTGTTGATGTGTATTCCAAATGTGGAAGTTCAGAAGATGCACAACAAGTGTTTGACAATATGCTAGAAAGAAATCTTGTGTCCTGGAATACAATGATTACGGGATATGCTCAAAATGGAAAGGGAATGGTTGCTATTCAGTTGTTTGAAGAAATGCTGAAGACTGGCATAGTGCCAAACCATGTTACATATGTTAGTGTTCTATCTGCTTGTAGTCATGCTGGTCTATTGGATGAGGGTCTGCGGTACTTCAATTTTATGTGTGAAAAGCACCGCATTTTGCCCACTGTATCTCACTATACATGCATGATTGACCTTCTTGGTAGAGCTGGGAGGCTGAATGAAGCAGAGAAATTTGTGAAGAATGCTCCATTTGATTCGAATGCTGCCATGTGGCTTGCATTGCTTAGTGCCTGTAGAGTTCATGGAAATTTGGAGTTGGCTGAACTTGCAAGTAAGTGCCTATTTGAAATGGAGCCTCAAAGCCCTGGACCATATGTACTGATGTCAAACATTTATGCTGCAGCTGGCAGATGGGTTGGTGTTGCAAACATCAGAAAACTGATGAGAGAAAGAGGTATTAAAAAAGAGCCAGGATGCAGCTGGATAGAGATCAAGAACACAATTCATAATTTTGTGGACTGAGATCACACACAAATGAAGAATTTTTCATTATGTCTAGCAGAGTCTGGGAAGATGGGGGAACACAAAAACGGGTGCCTGCCTTAAAAATCTTAGAAATGGCATTTGAATAAAAAAATAGACCGGAACAGTGAAGAGATTGGTTAGGAATCCAAGGAATGGGGGCACATTGATGTGGAACATATTCGACACTGGAGAGATTGACATAGGTGACGAAAGTTCCCCGGACACTAACTCTGCATGCATTATGAGGAGAAAGGGCAAAAGAGATGCAATCTTGGCTATCACAGTAAGAAACTGGCTTTTATATATGGGCTTCTTAATACATCTTATGAAATGCCTATATACATTATCCAAAACCTTGATATAGGTGGTGACTGTCACAATGCCATCATGTTTATTTGGAAGATTGTTGAAGGCAAAATCTTTGAAGGGAAGAAAATTGCTTCTTAGAAAGCTTTTTAAAATCGGGGGATTCTTGTAATTAAGACCAGACAATGATATTAACGTTTATAAAAAGTTGAAATTGGTTCATGGGATTAAAAATACATCATTAAAAGATAAGGGGAGTGCAAGTGTAACTTCTACAAATTAAAAGGGAATAGAACAAATTAAAAAGGAAATAAAAGCAAATCATTTCTTTTGATGTCTCACAAGTCTTTTAAAGTATGTCAGGAGATTGTTTCTATTTAATTTAAAAGAGTAAACAATGTGAATGAAAGAGACATTCTTTCAAGTGTAGAGTATCATTGAAGCAAAATCTTTAATCAGTAGTTGGTAAAGATCAAACAATTAATGATAACTGATTTTCACAATTCATAGAGATTATATAGTTGAATAGTTTCTGGATTTGATTGTGTAAGTGATTTTTGCATAAACGTTTCAGATCACATTCTGTGTTCCATCATCAGAATGAAGTAGAGAGCATACGGAAAAACTGGATCACAGAGTGTGATCCAAAACGTTGATGAAAAACCACTTACATAATCAAATCCAAAAACTATTCAACTTTAAAAATCAAACTTTAAAAAAAAGACCAAACATCTCTGATTTCATAATAAGAAAAGCATTTAAAAAGAAAATGATTTCTTTGATTTTTAGGTTCCATCAAACAAACTGTGCTCTTGAGAAATTTTATGATCAGACTCAATATAAAAGAGGTCTGAACAAACTCTGAACAGTGAAAAAGGAGCCGTCAAATTATAGAACAACTGAAACTTCCAATACCCTAACAAAATAAAACACTTACACCTCTGTGATTGTTGGTAGTTACAGATGATAGTATGAAATAATATTCTTATCATTTAGCAATTAAGACCTGATTTTTATTGTCTCCAAGCAGTGAAAACATATGTTTATATGCTTATTGCAGATGAATATTATTTACAGAGATTCCTGGCAATGTAGGAGAGAAATTTTCAGGTGCGCCCACTTCTCCATATAGTCAATAGTTTTGAAACATCGTTTTGTAACCACTGCTATAATTTTTTTACACAAATAGGAGATTTACAACCATGTAGAGCTTTGGAAAGCGCGTTCATGGGAACGAACCTGAGACTTAAATGACGATGACAATAATTTTGAAATCATTTAGATCAAATTTGTACAGAGTTTTAAAATGTTTATTTTGGTGTATAAAGTATTAAGGGAGAGGGGTCTATAGTGGAGCACCCTAACTTCGTGTTTTTCAAAATCTTATGTGGACATTTCAAATCATTCCCAATTTTGTACAACAGTTTATTTGGCAACTCACGTGCTTCTATATTTCATTTTAAGGCCACATCATCAAATATGATGCCACATCAACATGCTTTTCGTTGAGGTATCTAAAAAGGCCCAAAAAAAAAGTGAGACCGAGAGTGGTGCACTAAGTCATGTTTTATTGGTGTGTTGATGTGGCATCACATGATTTGTTAGTTTGTGTACTTTATGGATAAAAAGTATTTTGCAATTGGATATTAAGGTGCTCCACTATGGGGTCCACTGAGGACTACTTTTATGCCCACTATTGGACCTCACTCCAGTATGGGCCCCTCTCCCCTATTTGAGTTATTTTTGTTTGGTTAACAGATTATTATTATTTTTGTAATTTCTAAAGTTTCAAGAAAGTTTTTGTGGTTCAAACTTCAATTTTTTTGTCATATAAAGATAATTTACCAATCAAAAATTTATACGGTGTCATTTGATATGTTTTATTCAACCATATTCAACTCATAAATTTTATTTAACTTTCATATGATTTTCTTTGTAATTGTCAATTTTGTAGTATAATTTTTTTTTCTGAATTTTTATATATAAAAAAGTAATAAAAAATGAATCGCTTTGATTTCAATGTTCATGCATTCAAAAGTAATGTTATCATTTTTATTTTATTTTAACAAAAAATACTGAACTTGAAATAGACATTCTTTGAGCTTACATTTTGTTTGTCTTGTTTTTGACCTTATCAAATTTTGAATTTTTTGTACTCATCATATTGACCCGTGTCATCAAGTGACTATCCTACATTATATGTTGATGTTCGAAATCTCATGTTGATTTCCTTTGTCGTGTCAACTTGTTTGACTTGAAATTTTTGAATGTACACATCAGTTGGTCTTGGTTGCAAATGTCCTCAATTGTCCCTAATTATCAAATCACTTGCCAAAATGAATTTGCATTTTTTTGTTTCATTGCAAGATATTGGCATTTAAATCTATTCTCCTCAAGCATCAATTTTGCACCATGTTGTCATGTCTCATCCACCTCATAATTTGTGTGAGGGTCATAATATGCTTAATTAGGTTTTTGTTAGAGGTGATATAGGTTTTGACAAAATATAATAGTGATTTGCAAGCATGTTTTACTTTTAGAAATTTGACGTGTTTGTGGATTATTTGGTAGTGATCATGCTTTCAAGGAGGTTCATTTTGTATTCACAACCATACTTTTATTTCATTCCCACCAAATCAAAGCCAATAATACTCAATCGATCAAAGTGATTAAACTTTTGTATGCTCATGGCTTGTGGTCAAAGGTTGCTATTAATATTGGTCAATTATTAAATCACTCAATTTGTGGAAATTTTAAATTATGAAAGTACATTTGTTGGGCATTCAATGTTGATAGCATGAAGTCATCACCATTTTGAGTTAATATTTTTTGGTAAATATGAACCATTAGATAGATACTTTAAAGAGATGTCATCTTGTGGAAGGCAAAGTTTTGGCTAAAAGGTATTTCAGTTTCCATACTTGTGAAATTTTAAATATAGATGAAATGTTTATATATAAGAGATATAGACCTTTTATAGTTTCCATAGCCACATAAAACTTGATGCAATTTTTTGTTTTGAATGGTTGTGGGCCCTATTTATTGGTTCACCAACCTCCCAAACTTCTCGATTAACACTTCCCATGGTTCTCGCAATCATTTAAAACATCAAAATACTATTTTTCAACACTTTGACGAGGTTAGCAAATCTTCTCAAACCTCGAAATACTCTTTTTTGCCTTTTTCCATGGTTTGCTAACTCCATTTTTGTTGACATTTAAAAAATGGGATATATTTTCATTTGTTTTCCTTAAATGACAATGATTTTGGATGCACTTGCATTTTCCATGACTATTCTATAAATTTTCATACAAATGAGAGCTTTATAACAAGTATGAGCATCCATCAAAGTAGGATTCAAGGATTCTATCAAGCTTATTGTTGCAAATTCCTTGGTAAACATGCTTGTAGAAATGTGGAAGCTTAGACAAGGCCATGACAATTTGATAGAATACTTCAAAGATATTTCATCTTGTCGACTATAATGATTGCAAGATGTGTGCAAAAGAGATTTGTTGAACATGTTTTAGAAACTTTCTAACAAGTACACTCAATTGGCGTAAATTCAAATCCCATATGACCATTGTTGATTATCAAGGTGAAACTACTACAATAATTTCTTTTGAAAGTTTATGCAAATATGAAATTTCTTAAAATAATAAGGTAAATGACATTGTAATCCTAACACTCTTGTACTTGAAATTATACATTGCAAATTCTTCCATAGGAAAAAATGGATATAGATAAGTACAAGTATTAAGACCCATGGCCTTCTTGCACCAAGATAACTTATCTGTGGTGTTGAACACATAAAAGTACTGAGAGGGGGGTGAATCATTACTTAATCAAATTATTTAATTCCAACAACAATTAATAAAATGTAAAGGGTTCCATTTACACCATTCAAAATTTGTTTGTAAAGGGTTTCAGGGTCCCTTCAAAACCTGTTTTTACCTTAATAAAAAATAATTAATAAAATGTAAGCATTTAAACCATGAGAAACAAAAGAACACATAAGCACACAACCATAACACCGGATTTACATGGAAAACCCTAGAAGGGAAAAACCAAAGTGAGGAAGCTGCTTGGATCTACTTTCCAAATCCAGCCTCACTAATAAAACAAATTGCATTATCATTTATAGGTTACAATCTAAAGGAAGCTGCAACTCTCTCAAGTGCTACAACACTTACAACAAAAATGAGGAGCTATAACCTTTGTACAAAGACACTTATTTGATTTAGATGTTTCTTTCACAAAAAAAAATTGCTTTCACTTTTTGTCGACCTTTCCAAACTCTGCATTACTATCTTACTTCTGCACAACCACTCTACTAAGCTCCACAACATCAAAATGTCTTCAAATACCTCTCTTTTGTTATCAAAACTAAATCCACTATCTCTGCAACAACATCATTGTTGAGATACCATGCATGAACTGATCCTTTCCATATTTCATTATCAAAATAGCTCCAGTGGTTATTTTATTCGCACATTATCTTTGCTAACACATATCATACATCACATACATATTTCAACAATCTTGATCTTATATTTATATCCTCCGCAACTCTTCAAAAACTTTCTCCTTTGTTGGCCAAGATGAAATGTGTAACATGAAACGTGCAACAACCATGATTGTCGGCTCCCAAGATATTTGTGGTAAGTAGAAATCAAATTCAGTTCAAACCAAGAGATAATCATGACTTATTTTACCTCAACTCACATCTCCACATTGGCACACAGTTCCAAACACCCGGCGCAATCATCTCAACATACCAAATCGTCTCAGTAAACACTTAATCCTTCTATACATTAGCTCTAGACCTAAAGTGGTATCGAAGAAACAAAACTAACATCATGCTTCATACTAATATTACAAAGGTTAATAGGAATAAATCAATTATGTGTGCAAAATTGCAAGTTTAATCTTCATAAGTTCTCGCTTGTGTAAGAAGCATTGTTAAATATTTACAAGTTTAATATTCATCAATTCCCACTTGTGTGAGAAGCATTGGTGCTTGATAAAAAATCCTTGGCTTAATTTGCAACAATTACATTTTGAAGCGTGAAAATATTATATTTCGCTTCATTAATATTCTCCTCTCCCCAAATATTCATGCATTATGACTATTAGGCATGATAAAAACTGATTAATAGTCATTTCCTTAAAAAACTTCTATATTTGCAATTGGAAAATAAATCTTCCTATCACACAAAATAAATGTGCATATCATCAACAACTAGGTATTTTATCATCACATGTGCCAGGAAAGTGGATGACCTCTCCCTTATACAAGTGTTACCCAAAATCAATGAGCTAGTAGGCTTGATATTAATGAAATGGATTCACAATATTTTTATATGCTGCAAAAATGACATATCATTATTTTTCACTTGTGCTAAACTCCTTTAAAGTTGGGCTTCAACTCATTTCTCTCTCATAAAAATTATAGCAAAAAAAGTTCAAATAAATAAGAGGATGTGTTTCCCTATTCAAAAATGGGATTCTCTAGTGCAAAGATGCTTCGATGAAGCTCAAATGGTCAACATCTTCCTCATTTATAGTGCAATTGTTGAGGACACCCTACATGTTGTAATTAGGAAGAATTTTCTCTCATAATTCCCTTGCATTTTATATCCTCCACATGTAATCACTACTTTTATTTCTAATGCTATGGATCTCATTCAAGATTTTAAAATAGTGAAAGGATCGACTTTTGATTATGTCAAATATCATATGATTTTTGAGGAGTCTTTTCACTCTTCCATGAAAAATTATGACTTTTTCAATGGTTGTGCACTAGTAGGGGGTTTAAATTTAAACATGAGGAAATTGAAAATTCTCTAGCCATCCATAGTGTGTTTAAAGAAATTAAACATGGCCTCAACAATGATTATTCCATCACAATTTCCAATTCTTGGAGCTCATATTGCTTAAAATTTGGAGGGGAAAATTTTGAAAGGATCAAGGAGGTATTCCATTTTCTTTCTTTTTTTGAATTCCCACCACCCCAAAATTTCTCCTTCGCCTTAGAGCCATTAGATTTGCAAAGATCAATAGTTGAGATTTTATTTTAGATCAAAAGTCACCACTGCCAGTTGACTATGTTGAATTAATTGAAGTTGCAGACATGTAGGCCATCCTTAAATTTTATTTGAACTGGAATTACAAAATTATAATGTTTTAATTGTGGAGTCACGAGGTAACACATTTCATCTTGTTGAACGTGCTAAATTAATTGAAGCTACAAACATGTAGACCATCCTTGAATTTTATTTGAAGTAACAGTACAAAATTTTAATGTAATAATTGTAGAGTCGAGAGGTAACATGTTTCATTCACTTTTCTATTCAAGAATAAGAAGAAAAATAGAAGTCATACCAGTGCACACAAGCAATTAAACTTGCAACTGCTAGGTGATAGTATTTTGAAGAAAAAGTGTCAAGGAGATGCAATGCACAAGGGACATTTTGGGATGCAACAGAGTCAATTTGTGCTAGTCTTTGTATTTAGCTTTTCAAATTTTGGGTAAGTGAAAGAAAAAATCCTACATGACATAGATTTCTATTTTTTCACTCTTGTGGTTTAGGGTTGAGGGTTTAAAAGCATGTCTACCACCACTACCCGACCAATGATTGGGAAAGGAAAATAAAATAAAAAACAAACTATGTCAGATTGCTTAAAACCTTAGATTTCACTAATGAATACCATGATATTTAAGATCTGGTAATGTATGGTATGCTTAACTCAAAACTTAGATTTTTATGTGAGAATAAGGCTGGAATGTAAATGCAAACTAACAAAAGTAAAACATTACCAATTAGTAGTATCACTACAATGTGGGTGGTTGGATTGAGACACATGTTGTTCCCTAAAGTTTTCCCTTGCCTAGAATTTACCATGGTTTGCGCCTAGAATTATGATGATAATAAAAAAAATGAAGAAATGTTACTCATTATTGTAAAAAACGTTGGATGCCTATTGGGGTTTCCAATTGAAGATTTTGGAAACATCCACATTAACCTAGAAAATCTTACCATCCACATCAAATTTCCTTTTGTTATTCTAATTAGGGTTATTGACTCCTTTGATATGTCAATATTATTGAGAAGTGCTCTATCTATTAGTCCCTCTAACTCAATATTTTCAAAAAATTTAGCAGCAACCTCATGGTGCACTCCAATGCGACTTCATTAATCTTCTCAATCTCTTTGCAGTATACTCCCTCTCTCAGGTATGTTTCAACCTCATTCCTTTTTTATGCTCATCTCATAATCCATCTCAATCTATTCAACAATTTTTCTCACCTCATGCTATATCCTTTGGCCATGGGTGGTCGCATCTTTTTAGGATCCCCTCCTAGTCCATCTGTTGCCCATAAGTACTTAACCCCCTTCAATGGCTAGGATCTAACTTGTTCACTATCACAAAACATCACAACTGCTTCCATGCTCATCTATAATCTATTTTCCCTAAAGTTCTCTCTACCAAACTCTCCTAGATTAGATCCTCTTCTTACCGCCACTAACTAGGCTTCTGACAATAGAATAAAATATTAACGAAAAAAATGCAAACTATTGATTCATGTTATTTCTATGTTAGTATTGTGTTTTATCCTATTGTGATGGATAACAAAGATAATCATAACTTATGTAGTGGATTATAGAATACCACAAAGAAAAATAAACATATACTTTTACACCATTCATACATACATCGAGCTCACATATATATGTTCTCACTATGCCTTCTTCATATATATATCTCTTACTCATATATCTTCTTGTCTTATTCTCACATATATCTCTCATATATCTTCCTCTTACCCATCTACATCCTTATGCTCTTATCTCTCTTCCCGTATATAGCCTCTTAATGCTTTTCATGATGTCTTTTTCTTATATCCTTTCATAAACACACTTAACTTCTATCTACAAATTTATTTTATTATAGCTTAAATCCAGGTATTTTGAGGTTGTTTAAGACTATTTAAGGGATATGTGATGCTTATATGGGTCTAGAAATTATCCAAATGGTATGCTTAGATGATGAGCAATATATCTCTACTTAATGTCTAATGTTCATATGTAATACCACAAGGTCTTTAGTGTAGTGCGCAGTATTGCACAACCTTCTTATGTGTTTCTATAGAATGTATCTCTCTTCTTGTAAGGTACCACAAAGAGTATGTATCTCTACTGGATGTGGAACTCTTCTTGTATAATTTCACAAACTCTTTGCAATATATATAAGATAACATCATATGAGGTAGTTGGCACCACAAAGAGTGTGTGTCTCAATAGGATGTGTAACTCTTCTTGTACGCCACCACAAACTTTGTTGTATAAGATAATACCACATGAGATAGTTGATACCACAAAGAGTACATATCGCCCTTGAATGTGAAGCTCTTCTTAAATGACACCACAAACTTTTTGTATGCAGTATAAGATGATATCATATGAAATAGTATGACACTAGTTGTGATACCACAGCATATGCGAAAAGATTTGACCTTATAACCTTCTTATACTAATGATCTAACCAATTTCACCATTCACATGCATATATTTGTAAATTCTTAGTTGAAATTATTTCCACTTATGTTGAAATTACAACATACTAACACTTGAAGTTTACTCTTAATGAGGGTGACGAGTTATTTTTACTAAAAGTGTGAAGGGCAGCCTTGTCTCGCCGGTTGAGTTGGAGCTCCATTACATGCAGTTAAATTAGAGATTATATCAAACAAGGGAAGTAGAAATAAATGACTGGTACAAACTCAGATATTCTTGATGCAGTAAGTACTTTCCTTTTTTCAGTAACACAAGCAGATTAGAAAGAATAAAAATCATTTCAAATTTTATCATTTGAGAAAGCAGCTTTCAGATACCAAGCTTGATGTAGACCAGTTTTCAGTGCAGTCTGTTAGATTGAAGCGGCATAATTCCATGATTTTATGTGCAAATCTAGAAGCAAGAAAGCAAAGCATCATTCACCACTGCCAGACTTCTTTGACCACCTCTCAGCCATGTATGCCCTTGTCTTCTCCCTTATTTCATAGCTGGTCTTGAAAAAATTGGCTTTCATGGCTAACTCTACCATCCCTTTCTGAGACTCTGGATAACTCTCCAATTTCTTTTTGTAAGTTGGATACAGAATCAAGCTGTCAAATATTGAGAGCTGATCTTTTACTGCTGTTATAATTGCCCTCATTTCTTCATTTTCCTTTCTGAGAGCTTCAAGATTTGCCCTTACGTTGGTAATCTGGTGTTCCAAATTCCTAATGGTGGACAAATACTGGGCCTTAATCCTTAAATCTGACATTGTCATATTTGGAAGCTTCCTTCCTGTGAAAATACAAACATTAAAAAAATTAAAAATAAAAAAGGTGACAGAGGCAATTCAGTGAAAAACCAGACTGCTACACAAATAAAACACAACTTCTCAACCAGGGGACAAAACCCACCGTCTGAGTTTCTCTTTATGTCTGAAAAATCCAGACGAACGAGGCTCCCAATGGAATCCAAGACTTTATTGGCTTCTTTATACCCACGAAACCCAACTACCTGTTCACAAGAAATCAGAAAAATAATTAATTTTCATATCGACTTCCTGAGAGGAAATCAGAAGCCCAAGGGTTTGGAAACATTTTAAGGGTTATTGTAAGGAATGAAGTTCCATAGTTCTTTGTGCCTTACTAATCACCTTATTATCATTTTCATATGAGGAAAGACATGAAGATGTGATATGTGTAAGACGAAGAATAATGTATTATGTGTCTATGCAAATGCTAATGCAAGCTAATAATAGAAAACAGTTATCATGTTGTGATTCCATGTGTTTTTAATAACTTTTGAATTTTCATATGTTGCTAGTGGCATAACATTCAATTGAATTTTCATATGTTGCTAGTGGCATAACACTTGTATTTAATTATGACAACTTAGATATTCAATTCAAACACTTTGACACACAAGTCAATGACTAATGATCTAATTTTGGGACGAACTCCTCTCACAAATAGTAAGAAATTATTTTGAATTTTGGTGTATGTGATGGTGTGCATGATTATGTTTGATGAATAGAATCATGTCTATGATTACTCTAGGATGTGGAAGTAAACAATAAAATATGTGTATGGATGGATGTAGGAATATTTTAGGGTTGTGTTAGGTTGTGCACAAAATTACACAAATTGACTATTAGAATGACATCTCCAAATACTATTAAAGCATAAAAGAAGAAGAGAAAAGATTGAAGTATGCACTTTTATCCCATACATTTCCTCCCACTTTGGTGTGAATGTGAACTACATGAATTCTCATAGTAACCCAATCAAACTAGATTTTCCTTTTCATTTTTTTTTGATTCGTTAGATTTTCCTTTTTATTTAGTTGTTTAATTTAACATATTATTATTTAATTATTAGGTTACTAGTTAATTTGAGTTTGAATCGTGTTCCTAGACTACCAAGTAACCAAATTTTAGTTGGCACTTTTAGCCACTAGATTAGATTATGTTTAATCAACCTTCAACTCTATTGTAAATATAATTAGCATAAAATAAATCTACATTATTGTTATGTTTTACTAGACCTACCTCACCACATGACACTTAATGGTTTCCTTTGGCAACTTAAGGAATTATTATTTTTATTAAGATATTAATAAATTTAAACTATATTTAATTCCAATCTAAGAGATTTTAGAAATTTAAAATCTCCATTGGGGCTCTAATTCTCCTTTGATATTATTTCAAACATACATTCTTCTAAAAATCACTTTAATTCCAATGTTAATATTGTCACGTTGACTAAGTTAGGCACTTGGTTTAAACATAAGCTCTTTGGCCACTCTTAGTTCTCCTAGACCTAAAGGGTAATTAACTCGATTTGACTTTGGGTTCATATCAAGTTTTGGTTCAAAGGACTTTGGATTCTAAAATTGGATGTAGGTATTCTATAGGAAAACTATACTTTATCTACCCTAATTTTTTATAGGTTTTGGCATTTACAACTCAAGGCAATAAAGTAATTATTTAATGAAATTGGGTGTGAAAAACTAACATTTTTCATAATCATGTGTACCTCCCTAGAGAAATTTTGGTAACATGTCATTGTCTCTAGCCAAGAGACTTGTCTACCAACTTGGGAAATATAGAAAATGATAAAGGCAATAAATATTGAAATCTTGACTTATTTATATTGTGTTCTAGAGTTAATTTTAATTTTAGATCTAAATATATTTCAAAGTTCTTGGGGATAAATTTGGGGTAAAGGTGGTATGGATTGGCCACTAAATGTAAAATGGTTATTCAATCCAGTTGACTCAACACTTAATTGGGCTCATTTTCTTAGGGTTAACAAGCACACCCAAGAACCCAACCTAATCAAGGTTTTAGGGTTACTTCATTAGAGAATACATGGAAAAATATGGTCTCTATAACAAGTAACAAGACTTGATATTGTAGTTACTCCAAGATTATACTAAATTGTGACTATTTTTAAGTAATTTTAGTGTAAAGAAAAGGTCTTGAAGGCTAGACCTAAAATGACTCTTAATCTTGATTTTATAAACTTTTAGTTTTATTTTCTCTTATATCAAGCTTGGGTAAAATCTAAGGAAAAGGTTGTGTGGAGGTATTTCAAATTTCAAATCCCTTTAAAATCTAGCTTATTAAGTATTTTGGCTCTAAGTATCCATTAGAGTGTTGTAATGGTTTAGTTTAATATTTAAGGTGGACATGTGGCCACCTATGCTAGCATTTCTTTACACATGGAATGAGTCCACTCATTTTTAAGGAACTCCTTCAAGAGATGAAATATGAACTACTACACAAATTTTAATCTTATTTTAGCACTAAAAAAATCTTGGATTACTCTAGGGAATCAAATGATTTTATTTATAAACTTTTAATCTTATTTAACCATGATATATCTAGGATTAATGTAGTTTCCATCTAGACAATTTTTTAGGAGGCTCCAAATTATTAATAGATGTGAACTTCCCCATTAATCTAGCTTATTTACTTTTTAATTCTAAAAAAAAGGAAAGTCTTAACAAGATGAATCCTAATTACCAAATTATACAAGATTGAATTGTGGCATAATATTAGGACTCACCTAACTTAGATGAATTTCTCTAAGAAAATATCAAGAATCTATAGTTCATCTTAAGTCAAATGATTCATAGCATCTCAAAGAGCTTCCATGGTGGATCTTTATTCTTCACTAAAAGATAAATCTAAGTCCAAGTCATTGGGTCCCTCTAGATCTAGCAAATGTTTATTAGATAGCCCTATGAGAAATATTAGAGTGTGAATTCCTTACTATGAGCAAACTAATTTAGGAACTTGCATGTATAAGGGGCATTGAACCTAATAAATAGGGAAATCTAAGGTGAGGGTATTGAACAATGCTTTTGCATGGATTAACAGTTATAACTATTTAGTGAATTTTCATTATAATAGTACATTTTCTTTTGTCTTGGTGTATCTTGGTATTTTTCTTCATTGCTAGGAATTTTTTTTTCTCTATTTCCTTAGTAATTTTGTTGATTTTTTGTGTGCTACTATGTTTTTTTGAATCCTTTCGAGTCTTGGAGTAGTGTGTTCCATTTGATCAACCACATCATCCTTAGTCTAATGACACATTAATTTTTGAATTTTTATAGTAAGAATTTCTTAAGGAAAATCCCCTCATAGTGATACATTAGTAGTGGTGGGCCCACAAATATTTCACGTCTTTCTTGCATTATTTAAGTAAGAGTTATGTTTATTTTATATTACAAATGATATAAAAAATTATTAAATAGTGCATAATTTTCTCAATTGTATAGAGGCCTCATCCATTGACCGTATATCAATCAAAATGAGCCATCAATATACACTTAATGTTCAATGCTAAAAGGAAGTATTCCTTAGCAAAAAAATTCTTTTCTTTAACGAATTTTACTCACAAAGACTTCTAGTGCACCAAACAACATTCTCTTGGGGATTCAAGTAGGAAATTTAAGATTATTTCCATTGGAAAGTATCAAGAGACATATTTTTTTCATGTCAACATATATATAAAGCCCACAATGGATGAGACCAATTTTTGAATCATTATAAAATGTGATAAGAGCTCAATATCTATTTATTTGAACACAAAGAATTTAAAGGAAGACTAAAAAGTGTTTGTTAGTTTATTTGGAATGTGCAAAGCTCTCCCACATTAGTCTAACAATATTTAATTTTAGCTATCCAAATCAAGTGAGAATTAAACTTTGATAATTATATTAGAATTTTAAATGTCATGTCATGTCCATCACATCAAAAGCCTTAACCAATCATTCAGGCATAGTTCCATAGAAGAAATGTATCCACTCCTACAAGACATGCAAAAAACCATTAAATTTTGGTAGTTGTATGTATAAAGGGGGAGTATTTCAAATATAGATTTAAAAGGAGAACTCTAACATTTGACAAGGAATGAGAAAAATGAGAGGGAGGGAGGGTTTTTGAATTCTTTAGTGATGGCGATGAGGATGGTGAGGGAAATTTTGATGGAGATGAAAATGACATCGAGGCTAAGGAATAGATCTATAGTTGGAGCTCTAAGGATAGGGATGAGAGTTTGGGGGATTTATGGCTAGAGGTACAATGTCTCATGTAAGAGTATTAGGAGGCCAATTCAAGCATGGTCTCTACCTTAATTGATTTTGAGGGTGGATTTAATTTTGGGTTGCATAGGATTTTTCTCCCCTACAACTCTTTCTCCTTCCATGCCTTAGTTTCATCTTGGAGTTAATCTTGGCCTCCATAAATGGTTTCTTGTCTATGTTTCCCTTTTGACAATGTCAACTACTTTAAAATATTTTGGGGATGGAATATTGTTTTCTCTTCCTTGTGTTGAGTGTTCACATGAATGAAATGAGGGGCTGTTTTTTATTATCCCCATGCCCAAATTTTTGATGTTTTACATCCTTTTTCATCCCCTATGCTGGAGTCAAATCTCACGTGTCTTGGTAGGGATTCAACTCTATGTTTGAGGGTGGTGGCTGATGTGCCTTCTCCCTACTCTAACATTTTTCTATGTAATGGGTCCCTTCCCTAGGTGGATACTT
Organism: Sequoiadendron giganteum; assembly: GCA_007115665.2. Taxonomy (NCBI): domain Eukaryota; kingdom Viridiplantae; phylum Streptophyta; class Pinopsida; order Cupressales; family Cupressaceae; genus Sequoiadendron; species Sequoiadendron giganteum. Next base: position 462,310,034 of record CM021106.1, read on the forward strand.
AGGTTGAATGGATTGGTGTTCTCTTTGATGAGTACCTTGGTGTGCCTTCTCCTTCTTTATGTGTTGCATATTTATGGTGATGGGGTTTTCACCTCTATTGAGGTGCCCTAAGTTTCCATTTTCTACTCCTCTTATGTAGGGTTTGGTATTTTCCTCACCTCATAGTCCTAAATCTTTTAGGATTCCTAATGGTTTGGTGGATAAAGCTTTTTCTAGTTTGCAATCAATCCTTATTGGGAGACTCTATGGATTTTAGCCTAACATTGATATTATTCATTGTTGGGCATTCAAAATCTGGAATATTTTAGGTCAAATTCATGTTGGTTCCATGTTAAATGGTTCCTCTTATTCTAATTTCAATCCTTGGAGGAATGTTCAAGTGTGGTTCAAGAAGGTCCTTATTTTCTTAGTAAGGCTTATCTTCACTTAATGATACACATTCTTGTTTTTTATGCTACAAAGATTAACATGGCTTCTATTTGGGTTAGGCTCCTTGAGCTTTCGATGGAATTATGAGATGATGGTATAATTCAAGGTATTTCCAATGCTATTGGTTAATGTGTTTCCATTGGAAATGCTACAAAATCTCGAAAAAGATTCATCTTTTCTAGATTTTAATTTTATGTAAAAAAAGATAAGGTTTTTCCTAACAGTATAAAATTATGCTCCAAGCTAGATGTTTGGGAGAAGAAAATTCACTATGAGTCTTCTTCATTGACTAAAAATCACTCCAAGTTGAGGCATGAAAGAAAGGTTTTGGGTACCCCTGGCCTATCCTTTAAGGACAAGACACATGTCAAGGGTAGTGCCATCCATCTACATATTGTGAGAAAATGTTAGAAACCACTATGGGACCCACTCCAATGTGGGTTGTGGATCTGAAAAAATAAAATCGAAAGTTGGGTTTGTGTACCTTTTGATTAACATTGATACTTATATGAAAATATGTAGGACTAAATTCATTCTAGTCATGCTCATTTTTAGGCCCCTTTGGTTAGATTTGGTTTCAAACCACTTTGACTATTGGTTTGGTATCCCACTTCTTCTAGTTCGGTGGCTCTATAGCTTGTTGTTTTTATATGGGTCCTTTGAATTGTTTGTCTTTCATTGTTCCATTTCCTTTGTTGATATTGATGTAAGAGGTTTTGGGGTCCTTTCAAAACCCATTTTTAATTCATAGCTCTGATCAAAATTATTTGACTTAATCAAAAAGATTGACAAGGAATTGATGGGCATTGTACTTCTTAGATATTGGTATCCTTGCCATGCTACATTTAGTATGAATTATCCTTCAGTGACTCAAATGTTTTAATTTAAAACTATTATATTTTGGGAGGCACTTCTATCAATAAAGATCCTATGGCCAAATTATAATTAAGAATTAATATTATATACATTCAAGCTCTATGACCTTAGCATGTCATTTGATACCTTGTTTTCATCATTAGCATGTCCTAGAGGAAACTCTATATATGTGTTCAAAGGAATTTAGATTTTCATAATATGTAGTTCTACAAACATATTTTTTAAGTATTTAATACATAAGGATTTGTGATTCTTGCTCATATCCTTGATCATTCTTAGATATTCTTGATCATATCCTTTTTAAAATTATAATTTACTTTATACATTTCCGGGCCCTTTTACCTTAGATAATCTTAGCCCTAGCTATAATAGATAAGGAGCCAAAATTTTCATCCAAGATATTTACTTGTAGATCAATCTCATATCTAGAATACTTTCTAGACTTTCAAACCCTCAAAGAAAAATATTTTCATGTCTTCATTATAAATATCCTTAAAGAAAAATGTTTAGAATTTCTTCAGAGTAGAGTTTGATTTTCCACAAGAGTCTTTAACTCTTTAAACCAATTAAAGTGTTCATAATTTATTTTCTAATTAAATAATACCATGTCCTTCTATTGTAATGATGAATGAAAGATACATATTATATATTTTTTGAAATTAAGTGTACACTAATAAGGCCAAAAATATTAGAATGTATCAAGTCCAATATCCCATAAGATTTATGAGAACTAGAGTAAAACTAAACATAATTTTATTTTTCATATATGAAATGTTCACAAAAATCAAACCCAGTGTTATAATAATTCAACCCCCAACAAGTTTTCTATTTTTCATGATCTAATGAACCTTGTTAGCTATGTGACCAAGTCTCTAGTGTCATAACATTGTTTTCTTTATAGAAAATTTTGTTTTCAAATAATGAACAACCTTAGGTACCCATAAAGAATGGTCATTGGAAGTGGATGCAATACACCTCTTTCTTGCTAGTTCTAATGGTGAAGGTGAAGATTCTACAAACCCCTTCAATATAGTAGAAGAACTATTACTTTAAACTATGCATGCATGAAAATGAAATATAGTGCTAGAATATGAAAACCCTTAGTTTCACCATAAATCATTGAACCATCTTATGTCATCCACTTGATAAAGTAACATGTACAATCGTATCATTCAATTTACTTGTAGATAAAAGGTTGTGTGTCAAACTAGGGAAATATAGTATACCATTGGCCCCCTTCACTAATCCATTATGGAATCTAATAAAAAAATATTTCATTAATAATGATATTCATGTGAGAATCATCACATAATCACACCTTCACCATCACATTCTTCATAATTTTTTAATCAATCTTGATGTGAGGTCATTTCAAAATATGCACCATAAACAATAAGCTGAACACCTTCTAATACATGTGTAGCCAAGGCTACAAAAAAGACATCAACATTATCCTAAGAGGGTCTATTATATTAATCATCAATTTTTTTCTATTTCTTCTTCTTTTTTTACTCCTCTTTGAAATCTTGTAAAAAATGACCAAGTTTTTTTATAGTTCCAACATATGCCTTGGACTTACTAGAAGAGTTAGATCTCCCATGAGATTTGGATATCTTTCTTTTTGTCCTTGTTCTTTAAATTTTCATTGGATATTCCATAAACCATAAGAGCCTCCTTAGTTATTTCAATAATATTCCCCGTCATCTCTTTAGAAAGTAATGATGCAACCTCATCCATCTAAAATTTGCTAGTAGTGCTCCCAATGGCTATTACAAGGTGATCCCATGAATCAATTAAAGAACATAATGGAGTCATACAATTATCCCCCACCTCCATTTTCACTCTAATGAAGATTAGTTGGGAAACTATCATATTGAAGGTATTCAAATGATTGGTTATAGATCCACCATCCTCAATTTAAGAAAATACAATTTTTTTCATAGAAATAATATATTTACCAAAGATTTAGCTTGACAAATTTCACCAAGAGTTTTCAAATATACTCTCACAAGACCCTTGACATTTTATCCATTAATTCCAATTTTTCTTGTTTTATACTTGGTCACTTCTTACCATATGTTGTAGTCGATACTCAAAATTATTACCATTAAACTTCTCCATTTTAATTATTGATGTACTTTCCATATCTTAAGTTTTGATTATTCAAAATTATTACCTTTATCTTAAGTTTTCATTTCTCAAAATTATTACCATTAAACTTCTCCATTTTAATTATTGATGTACTTTCCATATCTTCCTTTAATAAGATAAAAAATCCTCTATATGAGATCTCACTTAATTTAATATTAGTACACAAAACCCTCTATCCAAAAACTAGGATCAAAGGTGAGCTCTAATGCCAACTGGAAGTAATCAAGGTACATGAAAAAGGTTCCCAAACCAATTTCATGAAGAATATTGCACAAATTATTAAATATTTATAACTTAGAGACAAAGTAGAATGCATATAAACATAAATAAATAATATACTATTACATAGGGGTGCCTATGTGGGGAAAGCCCTTTCAAGAGAAAAATCACAACTAAAAAATAGCCCAATATATTATTTAGTAAACCAAAAGAATAAAATATGTACTTATAGAGAAAGCATTTATAGTAGTATCACCAAAATATAAATTTACTTGATAAATCTGACAACATAATGATACCTACAAATAAACCATACAAACTACAACTTCAAGCACAAATAAATAAATGAAGAAAAAATTGGAAACCATGAATTGTTTGGGAAAATCATTTTCAAATCCATGAGAGGTGTAATGCCCAAATGTGTGTGTCTAAATTCCAACTTCACTCCTTGGTTTTGGAATATTCCTTACACCTCATATTGCATTACCATATTCTACCATGTTTGAATACCCAAACTTGGGAGCGCTAGTTTGTCCTCATTCAACCTACTCAAAGATGATCTATGACAAGTGACCATACTTTTCATAATTCTAGTCAATATTTAATGTAACATCCCTCTTAAATTCTCTACATGTCATATAATTTTTCATAAGTAACTCCCTTCATGATGACCTTACACACCACAAGATGCCAAAATATGCCCAAAGCATGATATGCCAAATTTGAATGCCTACTTCCTCATGGGAGGTCAAAATACCATTAAAGTTGAGTTCCATGTCATCTCCAAGTGGAAATCCAACTCTCCTAGAAGAAGACAAAATACACAAAAAATGAAATATCAAGTGCACACAAAAGTATTGAAATTGAACATTAGGAATTCAAGGTCGAGACACCTTTTCCCAAGAGTTTGAACCCTTAGATAAAATATCTATACAAGGTTTATCCTTAATGCATAAGATGGTTATTATTTGATTACTCTCTTATCTTGTAAGAGATAGAGTTCTTGTAGAATCTAATAAATGTTGGCTTCTCATTGGTAATGAAATATATCTATTGGTTCAATTAAATAGTGATGACGTTGTTAATGAGGGTGCAAATTGATTGGTAGTGGTATGGTGTAATTATGAATATGAAAATTTATGGTAGGAGGGGTGTTACTATTATCAAATAGATGATATTAAAACTATGGCAAGGTGGTGGTTGCAAGAGTGCATTTGGTTGTTTAGTGTCTAGAGGTAAGGAACATTGTTGATTTTTGGTGATGCATGGTAGAAAATAAAATAATTGAGTATGAGGGAATGCATGTGTATCATTGCTAGATTTAGATAGACATATTTAGTGTACATTCTCTTACAATTAATCCATTGCCCTAGGGTTTACCGAGGGCATTGTGGGTGAACACGTTTTATCTATAGGAAGATACTCAAAGGTTCCAATGTGGTGATTTACATAACTAATCTACCATTTATATCCCTAATATGTAATGTCCCCTTCTCAAACCTGATCGTGCATATGACCGTTGGCCTTTTTTCTGGAAACCCGAAGGCTAGTCGGAAGGTTAAATTAGGGTTTCCTATTTTTGAGGAGGTCTTGGCTCAGAGATGGTGGATTCAATGACGGATTCCTTCTGGGTTTTTAGAGGGCTTCACAGCAGCATGTTCATCTCGGCATTCAGAGCACTTTTTGGAATTTACTATTTTTAGTAAATTCTATTTTTGGCAGCTTTCCAGTTGAGTTCAGCTCGGTTGACTTCCTGCTTCAGCTTGGTCAGATGTTGGCTCAGTATTGGCTTCAGGGCACCTCCGGAGGGATAAGCTAAGTCATCTAATTAAAAAGTCACGTTTAAATATTATATTTTAATGTTGACCATGGGCCTAGATTAATGACTTAAAGATGTTTTAAAAAGGGGGTCTTTGAGGGTGGCGCCCTCATTAAAAGATTATTTTAATTATTACAAAGTCAAAGTAAGGTTATGAAGGGCGAATTTATCAAGCATGATGTTTATTTAAAATATCAAATCAAATCCATAAAGGAGAAGTACGCCCTCTTGAGGAGATGAGAGGTTTTGACCTAAAAGCTGATTTTAGGGTTTTGCGAAGTCAAACGAAAATTATAAAGAGGAGTCTTGTGCATCATTTTGGGGATCTTATGTTTTGGAATATTGTTATGCTGCCGAAATGGTGCTGGATTGCTTCGAGGAATGAATGCCTCCTAGCCTTGGCTCGACTTCTTGCTTGAAAGACAACAACTAGTGGAGAGTTAGATTGTAGTTGAGTGAGATTTGTAGTGAGATTTTGCATTGTAGAAGTTGTTTTGCATTTGTAGTTCGGTTTCTTGCATTTTAATCAAAATCTGGAGTTGCTGATTTTTGTATTGCAGATTGAAGTTTATACTCATAAGTCTTTGGATGAATTTATTTTGGTTCTGGGTAGTTTACCCATGCATTTGCTAGCCTTGGGTGCCCCTCTATGCCAAGTTGCAGATTTTTTAGAGGTGTCTTGGATTTTATCTTGTTGGTAGAACATTTCTTGAGCCTGTACCATTCTGTTTTGCCTGGCAAGTGTTTAGAAAAAAAAATACTTCAATTTTTCAGTTGTTTCTTTGTCTAGTCTTCATCGTCATCAACCTAGCTTTCGTTTGCATCAAGTCTCATGCCATTCTGGCAAGTATTGAGTGAGTTGTGAGCATTTTAGTGGATTCTAGGGTTGCTGGTTATGCATATTAAGTTGATGTTCTGTCATATCAGCTTGCGTAAAGTCTATCTTTTGAGTTGGGTTTGGGTTGAAAGTCTTTGTGATCATTGAGGAGACATTATACTATATTGCAGCATGGTTAGACTTTCTTATTCGATGTATTTGACAGGCAAATCTCTAATTATTGTAAGCTGAACAGTAGTACTGTCAGCATTTCTCTTAATCTTACTTTACATTCTGAAGCTGCATTGTATTTCTGTATATCTCCGCCATATGGTCGCCTCATTTCCACTCTGGAATTGGGTAGCACATACTTGGTGTTGAGTTTACTTTCAGCATAGTTAGCATCTCCGTCATATGGTAGCTCCCATTCCATCTTGGTTTGGAAAGCACATTCTTGACGTTGAGTTCCTTTCTGTATTTAGAGAAGAAGATCCTCTGACCATATGCTCGCCATCATCGGCGCCATCCTTGGTTAGAGTTGCTTTTTGCATAAGCAGTTTAATTCAGATCCTCTGACCAATGCTCACACCTTGCCCACATCGGGATCCTGGTGTACATTCTGGTTAGAGTTGCTTTCTGCACGTTTTGGTTTATCTTCTAACCTTAACGGGTGCTTTGTTTGAAATCTGTTAATTGAAAAAATCAAAAAAAAATTGGCTTGGTATATTTCAGTGGTATCAGAGCCAAGATCTTGCCATCCTGTGAACAATCTGTCTATGAGTGACAGAGAAAAGAGGTACTTTGCAAGAGAAGACAAGAAGGTTGGAAAACAGTTCCAGCTTTATCAACCTCCAGAAGGTCAGACAGCTTCAGGAACCTTGAGGGCTCATTTGGAGTCTTCTCAGGAAACAGACATGGCAGAAGGTGAGAGGTCAGTTGGGGGTAATGAGAGGATTACCAACAACAGAGATGACAGTGGAAAAGGGAGAGATGGGAGAGAAAGATCCATGAGTCCAGGAAAGAGATTTGAAAGAAAGATGGATGCCTTGATGGACATGGTATCTTTTATGATGGGGAAAGTGGGCCAGAACACCACTCCACAGAACAACTCAGGGCATAGAGGGGAGCATAGTGCTTCCAACCAGCATGATGAGCATGCAGCGGCACAAACTTACATTTCCTCCAGGCCGTTCAATCCTGGCACCTGTAAACAATCAGCCAGATCCTGAAGAGAATGCTTCATTCGTGGAGCAGTTGAGACTGGGTCGTGCAGAGTATGATTCTCTACCTGCCGACATCAGGATGGATATGTCCTATAACGATTTCATGGATCATAAAAGGAAAAACAAAGGACAAGGGAGACACTATGATCAAAGAAGACCAACAAATCAAGGAGACTTGTACCAAGCTGTCAACAAGGTGACACTTCCACACTTTGACGGGAGTGATTCCAGTTCAGCCCGAGCTTGGATTCAGAAGCTGGATAACTATCTAGCTCTCAGACCTATGGCAGAAGAAGAAGCGATCAAGTTCGCTACGCTACACCTTGATGGGGTGGCGCACGAGTGGTGGTACCATGGCTTAATTACTCTGGGTCATCGGTCTATCACAACTTATGAGGAGTTCACTACCAGGCTCATTGAGAGGTTCGAGAAGAAGGATCCAGAAGTGCATTTTAGGGAGTTGGCACAGTTGAGACAGTATGGCACTGTTGAAGCCTACATAGCTGAGTTTCAAAGACTTTCAGTTATGGTCACTGGAATTACAGAAAGAAGATTAGTGATCCTATTCACTGAAGGATTGATGGAGCCACTCAAGGGTTGGATCAAAGCTTTTGATCCACCGTCCTTACAAGAAGCAATGAAAAAGCTAGAAACATGGAGTGGGCTGCTCCCAAAGCAAAGTTTCCTTCCAAACCAGCCTTTCACAAAGGGGATAGAGGGAAAAAGTTTCATCAAAAGCCTCACCATAAGGAGTTTAAACCACAGAAACCCCATGGCTCAAGATTGGATCCAGAGACTATCAATGAACTCCGAAGGAAGGGGTTATGTTTCCGTTGTAGGGAAAAATGGTCCCAAGATCATGTGTGCCCAAAGGGTGCTAAAATTCATCAAATTGAGTTCTATACAGCTGATGAAAGCAATTCTGATTTTTCTGATCAGCAAGCTGATTTTGAGGACAGCGATGAAGAAAATACTCCAGAAGAGTCTGAAGGTGAAAAAGAAAGTGGTGGTACATTGGCTCAACTTTCGAGCTTCCAAAAGAATGAGTCCTTTAAAGTTCGTGGGATGATCAAAGGGCAACGTATTGTTGCTTTAATTGACACTGGAGCAACACATAACTTCATAGATGAAGTTGTGGTGGCAAAGAAAGGATTGCAAACAGAAGACTTTGAAGGGTTCAAAGTTATGGTTGCGGATGGGTTTCACATCTCATGCACCAAGAGGATTCCGAACATGTCAATGCAATTGGGCAATTACGAAGTCAAGGATGACTTCTACGTGGTCAATATTGGAGATACGGATGCTGTCCTTGGCATTCAATGGCTGCGATCTCTTGGAGAGATCTCTCTAAATCTGCAAACTATGGAGTTGAAATTTCAATCCGATGGAAAGAAGGTGGTGTTGAGAGGGATGTCAAATGGTGGCCCTCGGATTGTGTCATTCAAGAGGATGGCGAAGTTGATACGTCATGATCAAGTGGAGTGGGCTGCGGAGTGCATGATTCTTCCAGCTAGTCCCGCTGAAACGAAAATAGAGCATCCTCCAGATATTCAATCTTTACTCACCAAGAAGAGTAAAGTGTTTGCTGATTTACCCCCGGGACCTCCTCCTGATCGAGGTTCAGAACACATCATAGAGCTCAAAGAAGGAGCTAAACCGGTGATCACAACTCCATATCGGTATCCGAAGAGACAAAAGGATGAGATCGAGAAGAATATTCGGAACTTTTGGAGATGGGTTTCATACGCCCAAGCAAGAGCCCTTTTGCATCTGCAGTGGTTCTTGTGAAAAAGAAGGATGGTACCATGCGCATGTGCGTGGACTATCGTGCTTTGAACCAAAGCACAATAAAAAATAGATACCCCATTCCCAGGATAGATGAGCTCATTGATGAGCTACATGGGGCTAAGTTCTTTTCGAAGATTGATCTGAGGTCGGGTTACCATCAGATACGAATGAGGGGATCAGATGTGGAAAAGACAGCTTTCAGATGTCACTATGGACATTTTGAATTCTTAGTCATGCCATTTGGGTTGACTAACGCTCCGGCCACCTTTCAGTCTTGCATGAACCGTGTCTTTCAGAATCAGTTACGAAGGTTTGTGCTGATATTTTTTGATGATATTCTGATCTACAGCAAGACTTGGGAGGATCACCTCAAGCACTTGGAGGATGTGCTTAGTATCATGGAATCTGAGAGCTTATTTGCCAAAGCTTCCAAATGTGAATTTGGAATGGTGGAGTTACTGTACCTTGGCCACATAATCAGTGCTGAGGGAGTAAAGGTGGATCCGGAAAAAATCAAAGCAGTAGTTGATTGGCCACCTCCTGAGAGCTTGACCCAGTTGAAAGGTTTTCTGGGTCTTTGTGGATTTTATCGGAGATTCGTAAAGGGGTATTCACAGAATGCTGCTCCCCTTACTGATCTCACCAAAAAGGGAGCCTTTGTTTGGTCAGAAAAGGCTCAAATTGTGTTTGATAAATTCAAGAAGATCATGAGTTCGTGTCCAGTCTTGGCTATCCCGGATTTCTCCAAGCCATTCGAGCTGCAATGTGATGCTTCAGGTGAAGGAGTGGGGGCTGTCCTGATGCAAGACAAACACCCTATCGTGTTTGAAAGTAGAAAGTTACGGGGTGTGGAGAGGACATACTCAATCTATGATAAGAAATGCTTGCTATTATGCATGCATTAGCCAAGTTCAGGCAGTACTTGGTGGGGAATAAATTCGTAGTTAAGACTGACCACAATAGCCTCAAGCATTTTATGCACCAGAAGGATTTAAATGAGAGGCAACAGAAATGGGTGAGTAAGCTTCAAGCTTACGACTTTGACATTGAATATGTCAAAGGAAAAAATAATGTCGTGGCCGATGCTCTCTCCAGAAGGCCTCATCTGAGCTCATTGTGTGAGCTTACTGCAGATTGGAGGGACATGTTGCTTGCTGATTATGCCAAAAATCAGTTTGCAACCAGCATTCTGGAAGGTACTTTCCATGATGAAAAGTACCAGGTGGTTGAGGGATTGATTCAGTATAAGGGAAGAATCTTTCTGGTGGCTGATTCTAAGCTCAAGAAGAAGATTCTTTTGAATTTTCATGACATTCCAGTTGCTGGTCACCAAGGTTTTTTCAAGACCTATAGGCAGATCCGAGAAAGGTTTTCTTGGAAAGGTTTGAAGAGAGAGGTTCAACGCTACATTCAGGAATGTCCTGTTTGTCAAGCAAATAAAAATGAGCATACATTGCCAGCCGGTTTGCTGCAACCACTTCCAATTCCCAATCAAAAGTGGGAAAGCATTTCAATGGATTTCATCACTGGGTTGCCCAAGGCCCAAGGGAAGGATTGCATTTACGTGGTAGTTGACAGATTAACCAAGTTTGCTCATTTCTTTGCCATTACCAGCACTTTTTCTGCAGCCCAAGTTGCAGATTTGTTTTTTCGAGAAGTGTTTAGGCTTCATGGGTTGCCAAAGAATATTGTAAGTGATAGGGACAGCAAGTTCCTAAGTACCTTTTGGCAAGAAGTTTTCAGAATGAGTGGTACTGTGCTCACTCCAAGCACGAGTTATCACCCCCAAACTGATGGGCAGACAGAAGTGGTGAACAAGTGGTTGGAAGGCTACTTGAGAAATTATGTGTCAGAGCAGCAGAAAGCTTGGGTTAAGTGGCTGCATATAGGCGAGTACTGCTACAACTCTACCTTTCATATGTCAATCAAGATGTCACCTTTCTTGGCACTTTACGGATATGAAGCACCCAGTTTTGCAGACTTGGTGTTTGGTGACAGCAAAGCACCTTTAGCCAAGGATTTGTTGCAGCATAGTCAAGACATAATGAGATCCTTGAAGGATAATTTGCAGATTGCACAAAATCAGCAGAAGTTGTATGCTGATCAGAGGCGTGTTGAGCGTTCGTTTGAGGTTGGGGATATGGTCTATCTTCGTTTACAACCTTATAGACAGTCTACTCTCAAGAAGAGTGGAGCTGAGAAGCTCAAACCTCGCTTCTATGGGCCATTTAGGGTCATCAGAAAGGTTGGGGCAGTAGCTTATGAATTAGAGCTACCTTCAGATAGCAGAGTGCATAACGTCTTCCACGTGTCCCGCCTCAAGAAGGCACTTGGACAAAATGTGGTTGCTTCTTCACAGTTGCCACCGTTGGATGAAGAAGGACAGTTGGTTCTAGTTCCCGAGGAGATACTTGATGTCAGAGAACGTTCCTTGAGGAATAGAACTATCAGAGAATGTTTGGTAAAGTGGAAGAACCTGCCTATGGAGGATGCCACTTGGGAAAGTGATGAGATATTGCAGCATCCTAGTTTGCGATTGCTTGAGGACAAGCAATCTTGGGGAGGGCGGACTGTAATGTCCCCTTCTCAAACCTGATCGTGCATATGACCGTTGGCCTTTTTTCTGGAAACCCGAAGGCTAGTCGGAAGGTTAAATTAGGGTTTCCTATTTTTGAGGAGGTCTTGGCTCAGAGATGGTGGATTCAATGACGGATTCCTTCTGGGTTTTTAGAGGGCTTCGCAGCAGTATGTTCATCTCGGCATTCAGAGCACTTTTTGGAATTTACTATTTTTAGTAAATTCTATTTTTGGCAGCTTTCCAGTTGAGTTCAGCTCGGTTGACTTCCTGCTTCAGTTTGGTCAGATGTTGGCTCAGTATTGGCTTCAGGGCACCTCCGGAGGGATAAGCTAAGTCATCTAATTAAAAAGTCACGTTTAAATATTATATTTTAATGTTGACCATGGGCCTAGATTAATGACTTAAAGATGTTTTAAAAAGGGGGTCTTTGAGGGTGGCGCCCTCATTAAAAGATTATTTTAATTATTGCAAAGTCAAAGCAAGGTTATGAAGGGCGAATTTATCAAGCATGATGTTTATTTAAAATATCAAATCAAAGCCATAAAGGAGAAGTACGCCCTCTTGAGGAGATGAGAGGTTTTGACCTAAAAGCTGATTTTAGGGTTTTGCGAAGTCAAACGAAAATTATAAAGAGGAGTCTTGTGCATCATTTTGGGCATCTTATGTTTTGGAATATTGTTATGCTGCCGAAATGGTGCTGGATTGCTTCGAGGAATGAATGCCTCCTAGCCTTGGCTCGACTTCTTGCTTGAAAGACAGCAACTAGTGGAGAGTTAGATTGTAGTTGAGTGAGATTTGTAGTGAGATTTTGCATTGTAGAAGTTGTTTTGCATTTGTAGTTCGGTTTCTTGCATTTTAATCAAAATCTGGAGTTGCTGATTTTTGTATTGCAGATTGAAGTTTATACTCATAAGTCTTTGGGCGAATTTATTTTGGTTCTGGGTAGTTTACCCATGCATTTGCTAGCCTTGGGCGCCCCTCTATGCCAAGTTGCAGATTTTTTAGAGGTGTCTTGGATTTTATCTTGTTGGTAGAACATTTCTTGAGCCTGTACCATTCTGTTTTGCCTGGCAAGTGTTTAGAAAAAAAAATACTTCAATTTTTCAGTTGTTTCTTTGTCTAGTCTTCATCGTCATCAACCTAGCTTTCGTTTGCATCAAGTCTCATGCCATTCTGGCAAGTATTGAGTGAGTTGTGAGCATTTTAGTGGATTCTAGGGTTGCTGGTTATGCATATTAAGTTGCTGTTCTGTCATATCAGCTTGCGTAAAGTCTATCTTTTGAGTTGGGTTTGGGTTGAAAGTCTTTGTGATCATTGAGGAGACATTATACTATATTGCAGCATGGTTAGACTTTCTTATTCGATGTATTTGACAGGCAAATCTCTAATTATTGTAAGCTGAACAGTAGTACTGTCAGCATATCTCTTAATCTTACTTTACATTCTGAAGCTGCATTGTATTTCTGTATATCTCCGCCATATGGTCGCCTCATTTCCACTCTGGAATTGGGTAGCACATACTTGGTGTTGAGTTTACTTTCAGCATAGTTAGCATCTCCGTCATATGGTAGCTCCCATTCCATCTTGGTTTGGAAAGCACATTCTTGACGTTGAGTTCCTTTCTGTATTTAGAGAAGAAGATCCTCTGACCATATGCTCGCCATCATCGGCGCCATCCTTGGTTAGAGTTGCTTTTTGCATAAGCAGTTTAATTCAGATCCTCTGACCAATGCTCACACCTTGCCCACATCGGGATCCTGGTGTACATTCTGGTTAGAGTTGCTTTCTGGACGTTTTGGTTTATCTTCTAACCTTAATGGGTGCTTTGTTTGAAATCTGTTAATTGAAAAAATCAAAAAAAATTTGGCTTGGTATATTTCATAATACAACCATTCGCTTATGGATTTTATAGTATTTTATTAGATCAATTATATAAACTTATTTATAAACTATAGAAATGGAGTTAGGTTTGGAGAATAAAATTATGGGTTAAGAGATGAAAGGTTAATGGTCTACCTACATATTGATTCTAGGTTTTGGTTCTACAAATGAACTTGTGAAATATGTGGTGGGAAATTGGTGTCTTCTATGCATTTTATGGAGATGTTAGGAAAGTGATAGCTATGTTACATGCACACCATCATTATGGTCATTTGGAGGTTGAAAGCAACTTCACCATACTAGTGATTTATGGTCCCTTGTTACATAGGTCATGACACCATAGGCAAGTATGTTATAGTGTTCATTTTATGTGTGTTGCAAGCCATCTCAAAGATCTTCTTGTGCATGCAAATGAGCAATTGGTGGAAGAGATAGTAGAAAACATGCTTATTCTATCCCTAGGGAATGTTGAAATTTTTTTAGTAATGGTTTATGTTTCTTGATTAGGAATCCTAAAACCTTTTATTATAGTCATGGTGTTTTTTAGCATTGGTCCTAGAGGTGTTTGTAGCAATTTATTTTTTATTTTTTTTGTATCCAATTTTATATTCAATTTATTAGTAAATCTATGTTTTATGCCGAAGGCGTATCCAATATGAAGTGGAGTGAGCTAATTTAGGAAATCGACGGTTGAGCTGCATTAAAAAAGGAATCCAAAAATTGAATTCATTTTGACTGTTAGTTTTCGTTGCCATTGCCATCGAAATTTCCTTGACTGGGAATATTTTATCTGGCACTGCAAACTATCATCACCTAAGCATATGAAGATGATCAAGCTAAAATGTTTAATTGATGACTCATATTTCTCAATAGCCCTCGGGAGATGATCAAACTGACAGTGGCTGTTAATGGCATACCAACTGCTTTTCATTTGTCCATTGCTGGAATCACTTAGCAAAAATGTCCCAACTTGTCGACACTGTTACTTGCGCTTGGAGAAATCCATAACAAATTTGTTAGTGGTTTGGTTTTCCTTGTAATATTCTCTGCTGATGAAGGTCTCTGCACACGAGGAATTGGAATTAGGGAAAAGAGCCTGGCGATTTGATTATGCAGATTTTAGAGAGGCAACTGATAATTTTGATGTCAAGAACAAGATTTAGCTCAAATGCGACAACATAGTGAATTGTTTGTGAATTGATAGGGAAGGCTGCAAAGTGGGAGAGAAAATTGCTATGAAAAGATTGTTTCCAAGCGAAATGGGGTCACTAAGGTATTCGTAACAAAAATGGAGCTTATCAATGGTGTCTCTCACCGAAATCTCCTTACATTACTTATTCTCCACACTTGAAGACACGAGCCTCATGCTCCACAACCTTTGGTACCATTCTACCTGCCTGTGCAAAAATGGGGGCTTTGGAACAGGGTTTGGACATCCATCGAAGCAAAAAAGATAGATGAATTTTGTCTGATGTTGTTGTTGCAACTGCCCTGGTAGACATGTCTACAAAATGTGGAAGCATAGACAAGGCACATGAAGTGCTTGACAAGATGCCTCAAACAGATGTGGTCTCACGAAATGCAATGCTTGTGGGATATGCACAAAATGGATTTTTTGAAAAGACTATAGAAATTTTCAAGCAAATGCAATTGTTAGGTTTAAAAAAAAAATCCCTAACCTTTGCTAGCATCCTCCCTACCCATGCCAAAATGGGAGCTTTGGAACAGGTATGACATCCATCGAAGCATAAAAGATACAACAACTTTGTTAGATATTAATATGGTCACAACTACCCTAGTAGACATGCAAAAAGTGGAAGTATTAACAAGGCACTTGAACTGTTTCACAAAATACCTAAAAAACATGTCGTCTCATGGACTGCAATAATTGCAGGATATGCAAAAAAAGGATTTGTTGAAAACGCTTTAGAAACTTTCAAGCAAATGCGGTTGGCAGGTGTAAAGCGATATTCCACAACCTTCGCCAGTATCTTCCTTGTTTGTGCCAAAATGGGAGCTTTGGAACATGGTATGGACATCCATGAAAGCATCATGGAAGGAGGAATTTTTTCCAAATATTATAGTTGGAAATGCTCTGATAGACATGTATGCAAAATGTGGAAGCATAGAAAAGGCATGTGAACTATTTGATAGAATGCCTCAAAAAGAGGTTATCTCATTGAATGCAATGATTACAGGATATGCACAAAATGGAATTTTTTCAAAAGCTTTAGAAACTTTCAAGCAAATGCAATTGGAAGGTGTAAAGTAATATTCCACAACTTTTGTCAGCATTCTCCCTGCCTATGCCAAAATAGGATCACTGGAACAAGGTATGGTCATCCATCAAAGCATCTAGCACAACCCAACTATGTACAGGCTAAAAAGAATCTTTTCTTAATAATGAAAGCCTTTTTCCTTACCATACAGCTACGTGTGGCTTTTAGGAGAAGGAACTACACTTGTCATATGACATAAGGAACAAGTAAGGATGCCATGAAGACCTAGTTCACATGGACTACATATGCCTCCACCACTTGTTTATTTTTTAAGTTTATCAAAGCTTTTCGTGTCACAACAAGCTTAATTAAGCAACAAGAGGCAAACATGACATGACTTGAATTCAGGTCATTGTCTTGGAGTTCACAATCATTTCTAGCTTTATTTGTCATGGGCGTATTCCTTTTTGCCTTGTAACTATTTATGGGATTTGATTTCTCTTTTGACATTTCAACTTAAGCATATGATTTTAAATAGATTATACACTGTCATCTAATCTGTGGATACAAGGGATCTTGAGCTGTGAAATTTGATGATCTAAACAAATCATATGTTTAACGATTCAT
Source organism: Sequoiadendron giganteum (assembly GCA_007115665.2). Classification (NCBI taxonomy): domain Eukaryota; kingdom Viridiplantae; phylum Streptophyta; class Pinopsida; order Cupressales; family Cupressaceae; genus Sequoiadendron; species Sequoiadendron giganteum. The sequence goes on from CM021106.1 coordinate 462,326,661, forward strand.
AGGATTTAAATAGTCCTTTTTAGCCAGTAGGGGTCGAAGGTGGATGGGTAGTGGGGTAGTTATAATGTAAATTTACAATAAAGTTTAGTTAGAATTAAATGAAAAAAAAAACAAAGGACATGTCTTGTGTAATTGTGAGTTTTTGTGGGCATAGTCATGTAGAATAATCTTTTTTTCAAGAGGTAGAACTAGTTAATAATGAAGCTTGATTATCTTTTTTTTTTAGATGTTTTGTTTTAGTTGTGTTTGGATCCCTTTAAGTGTATACATAATTGATTTGAAGCGATCACATCTCCATTGAGATCTTTGTTGCACAAGCATCATCATTTGCTAAATGACATACCAAATTTTCCCTCATTGACCTTTCACACCTCTTCGGCGTACTTATTGCACACAAAGGTGCAATTGCTAGTTGCATTTCAATTGAAAAGGCAAAGGACCTTATAGAACCCACACTATTATATTGAAGAAAATAAAGTTTACCCCATTACAAGCACACTTTTTTCTAGTGTGCTTAATGGAAATTCAAAAATATTGACTGATCAAACAATCAACCAAATCTTACACATCCTTAGACAAAAATAAGGGATTTACTTCCAACCAATCAAAATTTGTTGTTATAATTAATATATTAAAACACTAATCAAAACCCAATTCAATACTAATAATAAAATACAAATATTTATCATAGTCGTAAATTTATTTTGTTATTTCATGTAATAGATACTTTTAGACTTTGTATAAGAACATTTTGTAGACAAAGAGACCTGAATCATTCACCAAAAATTGTAATGAACATGAAATTTTCGATTTCAAAAATATTACCTCATTGAATTCAATTTTTTTAAACAAAAACATTGTATTATATAATTTTGCTGTTATTAAATTAATAATAAAACACCTTCACTAATATAAAGGTTAAATAATAATTAAACAACTAAAAGGTTGAATTTATCTAAAAACACCTATGGAGCAAGAGACTGCCAAGTGATGTAAAACCGGGGTATAAAAGTACACAGTAGACATTTTTACGCCGAAGGTGTTCTTATATGAACTTTCCAAGTTCATTTGTTCCTTCAACGGTTGAAACATAACGAGAGGTCCTGATTGACAGTGAAACAAATCTCATCCGTCCATTTTTTATCATTTTTCGATTATTTTTTTTTGCCATTACCGACTATTTTTCCCTGCCACTTCATCATTTTTCACCTTTTTTTAAGCTGTTTACCGTGATTTTCGCTGCTTTCCCTCCCGCTTTTTCACTGCTTTCCCCGTATTGTCGTATATTTAGCAACATTTGTTATTGGCGTCGTTTGTTACTGCCTGGGACTTAGCTTACCGTCCACTTTCATAGGCGGTAAATCTTTTCTTTCCAGAGCGGCATGACTAATACAATATAGCTCTGCATCGATAAAGTTTTATATTTCTACTTTTTAAAATTTGGTTGCTTGGCATGTGAGCTGAAGAAGTTTTAAATTCGCCTTTTCAACTGTATTGTTAGTTATATTTTCAGGAGACAAAATTTGGTGTATTTTAATGACGAAACATGTGAGGTCACGGGTACGAGCCGCATTGCGTATTTGTTGAACAAAATTCTAATGAAGGTGAGAATGGTGTCGCATGAAGTGAGGTTGGACAAGTACGGTTTGGAGGAGGTGAGCAACCACAACACGCCTCATGATTGCTGGCTTATAATTGGGGGGAAGGTTTACAATGTTTCTGACTGGTAAGGTTAACGTTCAAGGATGTTTTTAATGAATTGTTAAAGATTTTATGGACGGATTTATGTAGTTTACTCCACTGGGTCAAGTTAAGATTAGAATTTAAATGAAGTAATTTATTTGTTTTGTATTGTTTGGTCTCTGAAATTAGGGTTTAAATGAAGAAGGTAATCGAAGTAATTAATTTGCTTTGTATTGTTTGGCAATGACTAAGGCTTTGACGAGGGTTTTAGAGTACGTTTATTAAAATGAAAATTATGGCTTAGATTCTAATAATGAAATTATATTTTGGCATCTCTTACTCTACATATAATTTTTGGATTTTTTATTTTCATTTTTTCATTTTTTTTTTTTTGGGAAGCATTTAAATGAAAACGGGAGCAATGGAGGTATTTAAATGAAAAGAAGGATTTAAAAATATTTTTCCAAGCAAACTTTGTTCATTTTGTGCATGTAATTGCACGAGTTTTTTAACTATAAATATTTAAATTTTATCTATTTTTATGTATTAGAAATTATTAACTATAAATATAATATAATTAATATATAATATATTTTTATATAATATTTTATAATTTATAATATATTTTTTAATAAATTAAAAAATATTTCACATATAAATTGTATATTATGTTTATATTTAATTACTACTTTTTATAAATAAAATATATACTATATAGAATATTTATATTTAATATTACATTATTATATAAATAAATATAATTTTTTTTTAATAAATTTAATATACTTTTAAATAATACATTTAACAAATATTAAACATATAATATATTAAATATTTTAATTAGTATTATATGTAAAAAATATAACATATAATATATCTTAAATTATATTTAGATCTAATAATATTTATTATATATAACATAATCTATAATAATAAATATAGTTAATAATGTTATATTAGTTTTATATAATAAATAATTTGATTTATAATATATAATGCTATATTATATAACAATATAATAGTTAATACATAACTAATAAATATAATATAATAATTAATACATAAAATTCAAAAAGTAAATACAATAATATTATTCTATAATTAAAAAAATTAATAATAATATTAAAATCATTTTCTAAATGACTTACCAATTGATCTCATTTACTATACAAATGTGTGCAAAAATTAAACTAATTTTTTCCTAATTGATCTTCCACACCGCTTAGGATATCGGGTGGGCTGGTTAGATAATTAGTGATTTGGTCGGAAGCAAAAAATATTTTTATTCGACGCTTCTTGTTCTTCTTTCTTAATTAGTGGTTTTGGAGCTCCTATTTAAAATTTCTCTGGCTTTTGTTCGCGCAAAGAAGCGAATTAAACTTGGTTTCATTACAAGATTTGGCTGACACAGAAATTCAGACGGTCTGTATTTCGAGATTTCTTGCCCTTCATTACAAGATTTATTCGGTAGGTATGTAAGGGTAATAAGATTTGTGTGGCAAATGCTTGTCAATTTTTGTCATAATTCTGAGTTTTGTTTGTTTCGGCTTTTTATAACAGAGAGGAGGGAAGCTTCTCACAACGATGGATTTGGAAGCCCAGAATGCAGATCTAAGAGCAAACCTAGAAGATGCCAGAAAGCAGAATGAAGAGATGAGGGCAACCATTACAGCAATAAAAGATCAGCTCTATACATTTGACAGCTTGGTTTTGTACCCAACTTACGAAAGGCTATTGAAGGATTATACAGAGTCTCAGAAAGAACTGGTGTTGTTGTCAATGAAGGTCAATTATTTCAGGAGGAGCTATGAAATACGGCAGAAAACTTGGGCAGACATGGTAGAGAGATGGTCAAAGAGGTCTGGCAATGATAAATAATCCTCTGTTTTCTTGCTTTCAGAGTTATATAGAAAATCATGGAATGCTGTTTCTTGAATTCGATAAGGATCACCACAAAACTGGTGTTCATCAATCTTGGTTGCATACAAATCTTCTTGGAAGATATTATACAAACATGATATTGAATTTTTACATTTCAAAGATATTATACAAACCATGATATTGAAATTTTACATTTCAGAATGATCAGATCCATTTTTATATATGCATCTGCAAGCTGTGGTAATGTGATTCTTCAAGTTAATTC